>JAWDGP010006957.1:730000-745572 GCA_033675545.1 Elysia crispata
AAGTGCTACTGACCCATCAGCTCTAACCAACACGTGCCACTGACACAAGTGCTACTGACCCATCAGCTCTAACCAACAAATGCCACTGACCCATTAGCTCTAACTAACAAGTACTACTGACCGATCAGCTCTAATCAATAAGTGCTACTGACCCTTCAGCTCTAACCAACAAGTGCTACTGACCCATCAGCTTCTAACCAATAAGTGCTACTGACCCATCAACTGTAACCAACAAGTGCCACTAACCCATCAGCTCTAACCAATAAGTGCCACTGATACAAGTGCTACTGACCCACCAGCTCTAACCAACAAGTGCTACTTATACAAGTGCTACTGACGCATCAGCTCTAACCAATAAGTGCTACTGACTCATTAGCTCTATCCAACAAGTGCTACTGACCTATCAGCTGTAATCAACACGTGCCATCAGCTGTAACCAAAAAGTGCCACTGACATATCAGCTCTATCCAACAAGTATCGTGCTACTGACCCATCCGCTATAACCAACGTGTGATATTGTCGATAACCAGAAAACAAGTGAATACGCGGGTGTTTTTTCTCTGTGAAATTAAACGACTAACGATTCAAGCACAGAAATATACAATTCTTCGGCTCATTCTTGTTTCTTCCATGTCACAGCAAAAACAATACTGATTTTTTTATTGCGAGAATTCAAGATAAAAACTAACCATCAGAGGACTGCGAGAGCGAGCGTGCTGAGAACAGAAGCAGGTGTTACAATCGTTAATCGGCCATTACACAATATGACAGAAAGTCAGCTTTGTAACCTCGTCAATAGTTCTATCGTGCAAAAAAAAAAAAAAAAAAATATATATATATATATATATATATATATATATATATATATATATATATATATACAACCAAGCCGCTCTGAGCCACCACGGCAGTGCTGTATGGACGGCTGGGTCAGAATAAAATGGTTCAAACTAAAACAGGTTTGAAGGATTTGGAGCCCTACCTTAAACATTCTGAGCCTGTAAAATTTTTCAAGATACCAGGGTACGGGGAAACTTCGTCCTTTTTTTCCAATGCTTTTTTTTTTAACCTGTATTCTTCCTGTCTGTTTTTTTACAGGTGCAGTGTGACAACTGGAGAGCAAATGTCACTTACTCGACCTGGGCTTTGTGTTTGGAGGGTGTGGTTTGATGCTTTCTTTTTTTTTTTCCTCATGTACTTGTAAATTTTTGAATAGTTAAAATGAAAAATATAAATGCGTTCACAATCACTTTTAAGAAACACCTATAATGTGTAGGCCTACTTGATGGGATGGTTCTATGAAGCGCTCCCAACTTCTAGGATTGATCCTAACTTTCTTTAGTCCCTCTCTAGTCCCTGTCTACAGTCAAGCCTCTACTCAAAGTTATGAAACTAGTGTGAACTTAAGATCAAACTTTGACTCTAAAATGACGCGATTTAGATGCAAGATTTAGGATTGGGTCTACCTTGCCCTAACATGATTTAGATCTAGGTGCAAAAAAATCTTTAATCTCCGACTAATGATGGTACTGGTGACCAGGATAATATTGGTACTGGTGACCAGAATAATGATGGTACTGGTGACCAGGATAATGATGGTACTGGTGACCAGGATAATGATGGTACTGGTGACCAGGATAATATTGGTACTGGTGACCAGGATAATATTGGTACTGGTGACCAGGATAATGATGGTACTGGTGACCAGGATAATGATGGTACTGGTGACCAGGATAATGATGGTACTGGTGACCAGGATAATGATGGTACTGGTGACCAGGATAATGATGGTACTGGCGACCAGGATAATGATAGTACTGGTGACCAGGATAATGATGGTACTGGTGACCAGGATAATATTGGTACTGGTGACCAGGATAATATTGGTACTGGTGACCAGGATAATGATGGTGATGATGACAAGGATAATGATGGTGATGATGACCAGGATAATATTGGTACTGGTGACCAGGATAATATTGGTACTGATGACCAGGATAATGATGGTACTGGTGACCAGGATAATATTGGTACTGTTGACCAGGATAATGATGGTGATGATGACAAGGATAATGATGGTGATGATGACCAGGATAATATTGGTACTGGTGACCAGGATAATGATGGTACTGGTGACCAGGATAATGATGGTACTGGTGACCAGGATAATATTGGTACTGGTGACCAGGATAATATTGGTATTGGTGACCAGGATAATGATGGTGATGATGACCAGGATAATGATGGTACTGGTGACCAGGATAATATTGGTACTGGTGACCAGGATAATGATGGTACTGGTGACCAGGATAATGATGGTACTGGTGACCAGGATAATATTGGTACTGGTGACCAGGATAATGATGGTACTGGTGACCAGGATAATGATGGTACTGGTGACCAGGATAATATTGGTACTGGTGACCAGGATAATGATGGTGCTGATGACCAGGATAATGATGGTGATGATGACCAGGATAATATTGGTACTGGTGACCAGGATAATGATGGTACTGGTGACCAGGATAATGATGGTACTGGTGACCAGGATAATGATGGTACTGGTGACCAGGATAATATTGGTATTGGTGACCAGGATAATGATGGTACTGGTGACCAGGATAATGATGGTACTGGTGACCAGGATAAAGATGGTACTGGTGACCAGGATAATATTGGTATTGGTGACCAGGATAATGATGGTACTGGTGACCAGGATAAAGATGGTACTGGTGACCAGGATAATATTGGTATTGGTGACCAGGATAATATTGGTACTGGTGACCAGGATAATGATGGTACTGGTGACCAGGATAATATTGGTATTGGTGACCAGGATAATGATGGTACTGGTGACCAGGATAATATTGGTATTGGTGACCAGGATAATGATGGTACTGGTGACTAGGATATAATTGGTACTGGTGACCAGGATAATGATGGTACTGGTGACCAGGATAATATTGGTATTGGTGACCAGGATAATGATGGTGATGATGACCAGTATAATGACGGTGCTGGTGACCAGGATAATGATGGTGCTGGTGACCATGATAATGATGGTACTGGTGACCAGGATAATGATGGTACTGGTGACCAGGATAATATTGGTACTGGTGACCAGGATAATGATGGTACTGGTGACCAGGATAATGATGGTACTGGTGACCAGGATAATATTGGTACTGGTGACCAGGATAAAGATGGTGCTGGTGACCAGGCTAATGATGGTACGTGTGACCAGGATAATGATGATACTGATGACCAGGATAATGACGATGATAATGATGATAATGACATCTCTGTGCGTTGATGCATGGAATTGGGATGAAAGGATTATGTTTATGACATTAAATAAGAACAAGGCATGGCTTTGCAAACAAAAAATTATATCAGTTTAATTTGTTTAGAGACAATAGAAACAAAACAAATATATTAAAAGCAAAGACCAGAGCTTCATCAACTATCCAACAATCTGAAATGGCGATGGAGAAATCAATAAATGTAAAAAAGAGTCTGTCACCACCTGGAACTTCATGGGAGTCTGTCACCACCTGGAACTTCATTGGAGTTTGTCACCACCTGGAACTTCACGGGAGTTTGTCATCACACCACGGGCTGATTCGCCTCAATGTTCAGAAACCCTTATTTGCAGACGTTCGGCTGCCCTATAAGGTTCCAAGCAACCAGCTGGTCCTTTTTAAAGTTCCTGTCTACAGTTATCAGCTTTATCCCATAGAGGTAAACTGACGGCTATTATCTCGATTTTCTGTGCTGCATTTTAACTATTCTCGATGATAAAACTTACAAGAGGATTTCAATTATCTATAAATTTCACTTGTTTATTTTTTGTTACTTTTAATTGAATAAACCATATTTTTATTTATTGATTTATTTATCTATTTATTGCATATTGAACCATCAATAATAAAATCATTGTTGATTTATCTTTGCCTAGGACATTAAGCATTAAAGGTATATATTTTGATAAATATTTATGATGAGTAGCATACCAGTCTCCTCGGTCACGTGATGCATTATTAAAGTTGCATTTCTTAACATAATAAAAAGGCGTCAATTATAAAGACCTTTTAAATGCATGCATTCTTATTATTGTATAATATTGCTTTTCTACTCTGTAATACATTGAATTTGAAAAAGTTATCATCCAGATCCAAGAGGTTGTGTTTGGTGGAGGCGGTGTCCACTTCTTCAACACCGTAGTGCTCAGCTTTAATGATCGGGTTGCATTCAGCGCCACTGTGCCCACAAACGGCAGTTTCACGGGAGACCTCAATGTCAGTGGTTGAGAGTGAGAGTTGTAGGATACTCAATGGTTACGTTCTTATCGAAGCTTCCTAAAATACAGGCCAAGTCTCCGAAGTGAAACAAACTTTTGCAGTAAGTGTAAGAGTGAGCTATATCATCTAACTATTTGGCAGAGTTAGGACAGTTAGATGTTTTTGTCGTGTACGCCAATAGGCGTTCTGAGTACAATTCTGTCCTAACTATGCCCAAAAGTTAAAAAATAAATAGATCACTATAACTCAAATATGCAAACGTCTGTTCACTTCGGTGACTTGGCCTCTATTTTAGGAAGCCTCGGTTCTTATCAGTGAGTTCACAATAAAAGTCAAAATAATATTCTATTGCACAAAACACTGACTCATTAGTTGAATCCTTCAAAAACTTGATTTCAACTGTGCGTTTTGTATTCCCAGATGGTCACCCCAAAAAAGAACGTAAAATAAATTTTACCAAAACAATATATCGTCATTGAATATAAAACTTACTTATTTGGCCATTGACTATTATTTTTTTTTAAACGTATAATCCGCCCATGTATCAATGCTGTGTTTAATGTAAGCACGGCTAACACATATTCGATATGTGGGAAACAAACTTCGAATTATGTTACATGAAATACCAAAATGTATGTATTTGCGGGTTGCGAGAAATTTGCAGGGCATATTTGAAACCTAAAAATCTTTTACAACAGTGATTTTAAAAAAGTTTAAAAAGGCTAAGTAGCACAAATTGGGATATAAGTGAAACAATCATAAACTGTAGAAAGAACAAAGATGGCGTTCTATTTGCAAGTCATACCCATACAATACTTATGTGAACAGAAATGAAAAAAAATATAAAACAGTGACCAGCTTGAACTCAAGGCCAATGAACCGCGTCGAGATAATTGTATTTGACATAGAAGACTTTCCGCTTCAATAGTTTTGTCAGTAATGATACCAAAATATAAGGAATACTTTTTAGTCGTGCGTTATGTCAACAGAAATTTTAATGATGCAAAAATCATTACAATGCATTACGCTTTTGCCTTGGATATCCCTCATAAGATGCCAGGTAATCATTGGTCGGCCATTGGTGCATGTCAGCGTCAAGGAAAAAAAGTCAAAGTGAAACTTTGCACAGAACGTCAATCCAGTCAAACATGTCATCAAACTGGACGATGTTATGAAAGCTGTTATTCTGTCATTTTTCACCTCTCAGTGGAACAGGGCAACGCAGTCACCATGTGACTCACGGGCACTCAAGCTGCGAGTGATGAGATTGCTCTCAAGCACACCCTTAGTGGGCTCTCATTTGCTCATATTATATTTTCATTATAAGAGCTGCCACAAAGAGGCGGAACGACAGTAAAATATAGCCGGACTTTTCTATTAATAATGGTGGTTAAACTAAATTTCAGAACAAAAAGAGAGAAAAACAAAAAAAAACGTTATTCATTACTCACGCGCATCTCATAACACTAAGCTTTTTTTTTTATCTTTCTACAAGAGTGGCATTAAATCTTTGAAATTTTATAAATCTCAGGGTATCAAAAAAATTACAAATATTGTTGATGAAATAACTATTTCAAGCCAAGTGAAAACTTAAGCTGTGAAGTTCGCACTCATTGATAAATGACATTGAGACAAAAACAGACTTCCTGATTTGTGTGCAGGTAAATTGTTTGACCTAGTTAATCTAAATTTTATTTTATCCAATAAATCCAAGTTCCAAAGAAAATTTAAAATTTGCCTTTGATTGTAATGATGGCCATTGTGGTTTGAAGCAAAGTGCTACTTTTTCTGCCATTTCGAAATATTTTGTTGATAGAAAAGTTGCTCTGACTTGCTGAACGCACATAGAAAATTCTATTAGAAATGGCAATATGTCTCCTTTTGTAAGCTGTTTTTTTAACTAGATCTTTTGCCACTGTGATTTAATTGAATCGTCATAAAAAAAAGCTGCTATAATACTAGAGCAGGCAAAAAAAATAAATAAATAAATAAAAACCCACTCTCGTGGCTGTAATAAAAAATGGCCAAAACTCAAAAACATAATTTATATATATATATATATATATATATATATATATATATATATATAAAACGTGATATGCTTTTGAGCCAAGCCCTAAGGAATGAAATTGGCAAGGCACAGAAAAAGAATATTATTAATTTCACTGGCCACGGCCCAGCATACCCCGTGTATTGTTTTAGAACAAAGCCAGCAGGAATGTAAGAGTTGTCAAGTTCTTAGAAGCCCAAATTGAAAAAAGGCCCAATATCTGAACTAAACTCAATCCTTAACAAAAAAGTCGATCCATCACTCAGCTATACCTACTGAGCGAAGTTAAAAAAGAATGAGTTGGAAACCAAAACATTGGAATGATCAATATGTTGGTGAGAAAATTGATTATCACTAAAATTAACCTTATCGTTGTGCTGTTCCTTTGCGAATATCCTTGACATACTAATTTATTAATATGAAAAGAAATCGAAAGAAAATGTTAGGAAAAAAAAGCACCAAACTGTAGGATTAGAAACATCGGGTCCCAAAAAGAATGGCACCATACCACCAGACAATCTACAGATGTATACATACATACATACATACATACATACATATCCATTTAACCAAAAACCCCTCTGTCTAATAATTAGTCTAAGTCCTTATAATGTTTTTTTTGCAACTTGTCTAACTGTCTGTATCTGTCACTCTCTCCTGATTCTGTCATGGTTATTTTACAAAGAACAGTAAATATTTGTTTCTTCAACAACCAAAGAAATAGAGTGCCCTACAGTTAAGGACTCTAGTATGTTGAAATAATTTATCTAGTACCGCTATTTACATCCATGGCTTGGAAGTTCTGTGCGGTGTGGCACTAGTCATGTGCTGGTCTTGCCTAATGTGCGTTGATCAGCAGATTTTTTTCTCGTGTACTCACTGGGAGAAGACTACCTTAAATTTCAAACTTTCCTTTTTGCAAAGTATGTACTTTTTCTGTCTGATATGAAAGGTTTTAATTACTTAATTTCCTATTCTTTTTTGGGACTACATTATTTCTTTTGTTCCCAAACCTGACTCAATCTGCTGGCCGACTTTTTATGTTCTAGTTTAAAAAATTGTGTAATCTGCATCTTGTTTAAATTTTTTTTGTCTGTAAGTTCACTGTATGTTTCTTTTTTTTACTAGTTCCAATTTGTGGCATGGTTGCGTAATAGATGATGCATTCTTTGAGTCCTTTTTCCTAAATTGTTCGAACAAATTTTCATCTTTTCTTTTTCAGGGAAAAAAATTACTGTCCCTCATAGCACTGACAAATTTAATTTTTTTTCTTTCTAATTGATGAGATAAAGATGAGAAACCTTTCTGTTAAAATAAGACAATAAATTCTAAAGAATCGAAAAAAACAAAAAAAAAAAAACAAACAAACAAAAAACGGAAAATAAGAACACCACACTGAGGTAGACGATAAGCAAAAAACGTAAGCTCTCGGTAATCATAACAGAACAGTCACTCTATATTAGACGTAAATCTTGATGTGCTCTATTTTTTTTTCTTTTTTTTTTTTAAAGGGAAAACGGCGCTTCTTTTTCATCATGCCAATATATTCCATGGCCCACACTGTAAACGTCCTAGGGAAATAGCGTATATAATAGTGGTAGTAGTCGTCGTCGTCGTCGTCGTCGTCGTCGTCGTCGTCGTCGTAGTAGTAGTAGTAGTAGTAGTAGTAGTAGTAGTAGTAGTAGTGGTGGTGATAGTAGTGGTGGTTGTGGTGATGGTGGTAGTAGTGGTAGTAGTAGTAGTAGTAGTAGTAGTAGTAGTAGTAGTAGTAGTAGTAGTAGTAGTAGTAGTAGTAGTAGTAGTAGTAGTAGTGGTGGTGGTAGTGGTGGTGGTAGTGGTAGTGGTAGTGGTAGTGGTTGTAGTAGTGGTACTAGTAGTGGTAGTAGTAGTGGTAGTAGTAGTAGTAGTAGTAGTAGTAGTAGTAGTAGTAGTAGTAGTAGTAGTAGTAGTAGTAGTAGTAGTAGTAGTAGTAGTAGGAGGAGGAGGAGGAGGAGGTGCAGTAAAAGAAGGAAGAAGAAGATTTTTTTTATCTTTTTTCTCGGAATCAAAGGATCTATAATCAATCCAGTCCTTGGCGTTGTACTTAACTGTGCAGTGAATTCAGCAAACCTTAAACCTAGAACAATGATTTCTTCAGTACAGAACTTTATCTTTCTGATTTTGAAAGAAATTAGTGAAAAAAAGCAGATCTATTGAATTACATGAATTGCAATGGTGCTATCTTTGTATGTATGTATGTATATATATATATATATATATATATATATATATATATATATATACATATATATAAATCATCTACCATTTTGTAATTTTACCTCATGTACATACTGAAAAAAAAAACCAAACAACCACATACTTTAAACTAAACACTGTATTTTTTTTCTACATTATTTCCACAACGTGTAAGCCCAAAGCCCCCACCAGATCCCAGTTCTTCGTTGCTATACAGTTAAAAACCAAAAAAAGTCCATGGTTGCTTTGAGTTAGAAAACCGCTGCTGGTGATTGTATAGGGCAGAGCTATGATCTATGTGGTGATGAATCTTCACAGCCAAGACTCTCATGCCATAGTAATGCTTGTTGAGAGTTAAAGTCAAACATACCCTGAAAGTATTTTTTGGGGGATTACAGTTGTGTATTATCAATTTCATTGAACTTTTGTTCACATCCCAAATACTATTAATATAGTTCATGATTTTTATGAAGAAAAAAAAATCGTAAACTAAATGACTGTATTAAAAAAGCCGTTTGACAGACATTTGGAACATGACCCTTTAACACTGCAATTATTACTCTTTTGAATTTAATGTATGCAGCAAACCATCAATCTAACTTGATTTAGTATTGGATAAAACAGTTTCTATAAATGCTGTATGAGAGATAATCATATTGGGGCCAGAGACATTAGCAGGAACTATTTTATAAGCTGGCATTTTTTTTCTCTTGGGAAAGGAAAATAGTGTTAATAGTTAAGGGTCTAATACTTTATTGGAGGCAAGGCCTTCCCAATCTCATGTTAAAACCACTGACCAGGTAGCTACTATAGCCACTAAAAAACATGCACACATGTGTTTAGGTGGATGTCAAAAAGAAAAAAAATTGTATCGTAAAAAACCAAAGTTCCTTGGAATGTTTCCTTATTTTATTTATTTTTTTTTGGCTTAGTTACAAATCTTTCACAAATTTTAAAGCTAAAGATGGGTAAAAGAGTAATATGGTGGAAATATACTAAAAATAAAGGAATTTTATATCTAACAAACAGCAATTGTATAAAATATCTGCTTCTATACTTCTTAAAACCGCAAAAAATACATGATAAAAAAATATTTAAAAAAAAACAAGCAAAAAAGATTAAATATATATATATATATATATATATATATATATATATATAAATCTATATATAATGAATGATTAAAATGAATAGGTAGGGAAGACAACTACATTGGAGAAGTGTACAATTCATAAAAAAACAAAACTTATATCTGCTCTCCAGAGCCATACAACAATATTGCAGAGAAAAAAAATGTAAGTTTTAATAGTAAAGAGTCTAGTAATTTATTGGAGGCAAGGCCTTCCCATTCTCAAGTTTAAACCACTGACCAGTTAGCTTCTATAGCCACTAAAAAAAACATGCAAACACATGTGATTAGGTGGATGTCAAAAAGAAAAAAAAATGTATTTGTATCGTAAAAAACCAAAGTTCCTTGGAATGTTTTCTTATTTTATTTTTTTTTTGACTTATTTACAAATCTTTCACAAATTTTCAAGCTAAAGATGGGTAAAAGAGTAATATGGTGGAAATGTACTAAAAATAAAGGAATTCTATATCTAACAAACAGGAAGCCAGCAATTGTATAGAATATCAGCTTCTATACTTCTTAAAACCGCAAAAAATACATGATAAAAACATATTTAAAACAAAACAAAACAGAAAAGATTATATATATATATATATATATATATATATATAAAGCATGATTAAAATGAATAGGTAGGGAAGACAACTGCATTGGAGAAGTGTACAATTCATAAAAAAAACCAAAACTTATATCTGCTCCAGAGCCATACAACTGCACTGAAGAAACCAAACTCAACAACGATAAACAGCTGATGAAGACTACTACTACAAGAAAAGAAAATTTTACAACAGTAAAAGATTCTCCTCTAGCGCCATACAACTACATCAAAGAAAAGAAAACTTGACAACAAATCTCACCCAAAGCCACTCATAGTACAGTTTTTTAAATATAAAACCTTGAGCATTGTAATTTCTTCATATAATGTCATGAAGACATTCTTTAAATAAAAGAGAGATCTCAAGCAAAAAAAAAAGTATGATAAATTTGGGTGCAATCTTTCTTCAGTTAATCTCTCCGCCGAGACCATAATGTGGTGCTGATCACTCTTTACTAATACAATGTAGGCCTCGACCTGATGTGGTGAAAAAGTGCACCTTAATACAAAGTGAAAATATGCAGCTACTCAGACAATATTGCAGAGAAAAACAATGTAAGTCTTAATAGTAAAGGGTCTAGTACTTTATTGGAGGCAAGGCCTTCCCATTCTCAAGTTTAAACCACTGACCAGGTAGCTACTATAGCCACTAAAAAAACATACAAACACATGTGATTAGGTGGATGTCAAAAAGAAAAAAAAATACTTGTAGCGTAAAAAAACCAAAGAAATTCTTCTTGAATGTTCTATTTTTTTTTATTTGTTTTTGGTTTGTTCTCTTTACATTTTAACTTTCAGTTCACAAATTTTAAAGCTAAATATAGGTTACAGAGTAATTTGGTGGAAAATATACTAAAAATAATGTGAATTCTATATCTAACAAACAGGAAACCAGCAATTTTATAGAATATCAGCTTCTATACTTCTTAAACCTCCCCCCAAAATACATGATAAAAAAAACGTATACATATATATATATATATATATATATATATATATATCTCCAAACCACTCATTATACAGTTTTAAGATATAAATTTTAGAACCTTGAAACATTGGAGTTCTTCTTATGTTGTCATAAAGACATTCTTTAAATGAACCAGATATCAAGCGAAAAAGAGAAAAAAGGAAAATAAATTTGGGTGCTATCTTGCCTCCCTTTTTCAGTTTATCTCTGGACCGAGACCATAATTTGGTACTAATCACTCATTACTAATACATACAATGTAGTGCTGGACCTGATGTGATGAAAAAGTGCTCTCCAATACAAAGCAAAAACGTGCAACTGTTCAAACAATATAACAGAGAAAAAAATTTAAGGCCCCGGAATTTTTAAAAATTAATTAAATTAACCTGGATTGCGAAAGCTTATGATTGTTCTAGATCTATTCTAGATCTAGTCACAAATTAAGAGTGACAAGCTATATGAAATGGCCTTACTTGAGTATTCAAGTAATTCGCGGATCTGGTTGTTATCTTAGATATAAAAAAGTATAGAAATAGAAAACGCGTGCAAAGGAAGCAGAAGTGGCTTTTACGTTCACAGCCGCAGCCTCGGAAAAAAAGCCAACAATGGCAGTTTACGGACCAATCAAATAACTAATTCTTTCCTGCGCAGAACGTAGCATGTTTTCTAAGAAGTGTTTGCTTTACATTGAAGTCGGTGAAATTTTATTTAATTTCTATTTTTTTTTTTCAGTTTTTCAATCCGTTAAAGTTCAAGAAAAAAAGTTTTGTTATATATATTTATATTAACAAAATAACAATAATTTGTTTAAAAAGTAAACTTAATTTAGATCTAACAAACAGGAAAACAAGCTATTAGACAAAGAATCAGCTTCTGTATTCCTTAAAATCGCAGCCAAGACATAATGAAAAAATATATCCACAAAAAAACTTTAACTAAAGAAAAGAAAAAAATGTCATTAGCGTTGTTAAAATGGTACAATAAAATATAATTATCAAGCTTTGTGACATAAAAGTAAGATTTAAAAGAATAAAATTAAAAATATATCTTTCTTAACATAAGGATTCTGTTAAACATGTCCTTGTTGTAACTAAATACAACTTCTAAACGATGGGTTCACATACAACACAATAAAAATCGCTAAGGGAAATTCATCAAAGCAAAGAGAACGACGTTCCTTGTAATGTTACATCGAAATATATTAAAACCTTTCAGCATTAGAACTTGGCCTTCAAACAGCAGATTTTCATATCCGTTCAACAAGTTTTGACCATTCTGCTGGATATAAATATTATACTAGGGGCAAGATGATTATTAAGATTACCGTGGAAGACAACAACGACCTGTTATTCATCTATGCATGATGTAATATAAATGTAACATTCATTCATTCATTACATGTTTTGACATATAGGTGGTTTGAGACTTAAACCAAAACCAGCAATGTGATTTAAACAACAGCAAAACCAACTACACAAAGTTAATTTACCATAAAACATTTTTAGAACAAAAAATACATTTTCCTCATACTTCAAATTATTATCATATTCAAAAAGCAAAAGAAAATAGAAATATCCCAATAATGTTACTAAAAATAGGTACCTCAGTTGAAGAGATGCATGGATTTTATGGTCGAGCTTTACAGCGATAAAAAGAACAGCTTAGAAAGTTTATGACTGGTCTTAACAAGCTCACCGTCTCCCATAGCTTTATTTGAACTATAATGGATGGAAGAGAGGGAGGCAAATCTTGTTTTCACTCAATTGCGCAAATGAGCCAGATCGTTATTTTGACCAGGATGCTGATACATTTGCATGAGTTTCCATACTAATGACTTAACTTGGGTGCGAATGACATTTTATAATTAATACATTTCACACATGTATCACACACTCACAGCAAGAACATAACGGGACAAAATATTGCTGCAAAAAGATTTCCTGAAAAGCCCATTGATTTCTATAAATTAATTTCAAGACGAGGAATTTTTGAAGACTAATTTACCAAATCGAGAGATTTTAGCAGAATACAAATGTCTCAAATAAATCGGAAAATGGGAACGTTATTCTGTCATCAATGTGTTTTTTTTTTTTTTTCCGAGCATTCTCTTTTCTAATCCTGCAGTTAATCTCAAGCTAGCCTAGAAAGGTCTTAGGCAAAACTGCATGGATAAATCCAGTGTTGGGATGTGGAGCGTTCAGAAATGTAAACTTTGTAAAGACATCATTCAAAGCAGGCGTATCTTCTGCTTGATCATATGTTTCTCCTTTGGGATTAAACACTAAGAGGTTGCCTTGATCAAGTATTGCGCCGCTAATTGCTCGCTTGTCATTCCAGAGGCAGAGCTCGTATCTCAGCGCGATGAAAGGCTCCTCCTCTAGAGCGGTGATCCTCCATAAAGTGCCCGTATCTTGCAGTGCATACGCCTCATCAAAATGTTTGAATGTGACAAGACCAGGAGTGGGAACCAGCTGATTTGGCACAAGGAAAGACTTACCACGAATCATATGGAAGCACTCAACACTGAAAGTCTGCTGCGTGTTGTGTCTCCAGAAGAAGATAAGTCTGAATCCTAGATTCGTGACGCTTGCAAGAGTTTTAAGACAAGTGGAAAGTGTCCCGACATGTTTCCATTCTGTTGGTTTATGGGCTTGTAAAGAAAGGCTCCCAATATTGTAACTTTGATTTACGTCTGTATAAACCGACACAAGTTCGTTTCCTACCGGCATCATAGTCACCGCAGTCACATTGCTCTCTTTGACAGTTGTAAGCTCATCCCATTTCATAGCTTCAGGGTCGAAAACATGCACACAATTTCTTTCGTTGCTGATATAAAGTTTGTTGTCATAAAAGACTAAACCTTTGAGACTACTATTATCTAATGGATAGTCTGTTGAAAGCTCCACCGAATTACTCCCAGGGACAATCCTTAAAATCCGGTAGTTGCTGCAAGTCAACAAACAATGTGTCCGCTTGTCTGACAACCGATGACAAGCAGCGGACAGGCAAGCGTCTTGATGGCTGTCTAGCTGGGTTTTGTAGTGCAGTATCTGTTTTAAGATTGCACGACATCGCTGATCAGCCTGTAGCATGGGATCACTGGCCAGTGACTGCCAATAGAAGTTTCCACTGACCAGAAGGTATCTGGTTAACCCCAGCAGGTCGGCCAAAATGCCCACTCGTTGCTCACTATCTTCCTCATTATTACTTTTGCTGTGAACATCCCTTAAGGGAGTTTCCAATTCTTTTCTTGGAACATTTGATGCTTTAACTGTGTTATCTTCTCTGATTTGAGAATGGATGTCGAGCTCCAAAGTTCCACAAGGAACATCTCTCCCGTTTGACCTCATTAATTCATTATTTCCCACCTCTTTCGTGGCTTTCATTTGCCTTTCATCTGTCGCATTGAAGCGGGCCCATCTGAGAATACTGTCAATGACCACGTCCTCCGATCGAGTGACCAAATCTGAGGAAGTGACCAGAAACTCGATGTCCTTTTTTTTGAGCGCACAAAATTCTGTCAAGACACAAACTTTGTCAAAATTATTAAAAAGAAACGACTTCACTTTGTTTTCAAAAGCACAGCCGATGCTATATATCTGACATGCTTGAAAGGCTGTGACGCAGTTGTCTACAGATAAATTCTGCGAAATAAACACTGTACATTCAGAGACCAAGCCTCCAATATCTAAAAGATGAGCCGCTGACAACACAGCAAACATGTTATCTCTGTCAAGAATAAAATCTCCTTGATATGTCCACTTCAACACATCAGCGAACACTCCAGGGGAAATCTCCTGCAATGTGACCTTTCCTTCTCTCGCCTCTGCCATCCCGGAGGAGAACAAAGCCCGGAAGAAGCCAGACATGGCTGCCAATACAACGCGATGACACTTGAACTCTCTGCCACCCACAAAAACAGTAAAGTCCGAGAGCTGCAGGTCCTGTCTGTCTTGTACCAGAAACTGTTGTATGCGTTCAGCTACACTAGGCTCAGTGCATGTTCCTTGGCTGGTATAAGTCTTTTGTGTTCCTAGGCTCGGACAAATGTCTGGAATTCCGAAACCAAAAGCTGGCGTGGGATGATTTCTGCTGGAGGACAACCTTCCCCTACAGAGAGAAAATGTAAGATAAAATATATCTTTCTATCTCTTGTCCTTATCCATCGTCCCATCCACATGTATGTAACGGATCGTACTATAAGTTGATCTATTCATTTCCTCACCCTTTTTTGGTGCGTAACTTTGCGTAGCGGATCGGCTAGATCTATGTACGTTATCTTATTTAGTTGTATA
>JAWDGP010006959.1:0-80000 GCA_033675545.1 Elysia crispata
ATTTGTTATAATTATTGAAAGACTTTTGTTACGACATGTGTGCTTGACCGAATGTAGATGAAGAAATGCAGCTTTTCGAGCACCATTTTATCTTAATAAAGGCATACAACAGGCCTAGTCCATGGCTGGATCGATAAAGGACTGGTGAGCATGTCTGTGTAACCATGACGTCCGCAAACTAATTTTTTTTTTTCATAATGTAGAACCTTTTATTATGTAACTTATTTCCAACCATATGGCACTATTGTTAGCAGCAACACTGCACTTAGATCCGCCTTGCCACCTGTATATCAGTATTAGAACAGGGCATCCAAAACCTCTTTAAAAGAATAATTCATTAAGATTTCTGTTTATTAGTTTTATAAAAATCCAGGAATGCAAACTGGATAATTTGGTATAGAAGTGTCACAAATTTCGCTAAATATTCAGAGATAAAATGGCTAACCCCAAAGGTATCAGTGGGGAGAGGCAAGTCGGGCAGGAATGAGTTAAAGGAATTTCCCATCTCTTCCTACAGACCTCAAAAGTCACTTGTTGCCTGATACACACAAGCAGAAATTCCGGCACCCCGTAGAGGAGGAGAATATGTTGTTATCGCCCTTTATCGTTGCAACGGTTATGCACTCCCCAAAAGGGAGATCCCCCGTAATTTTCGCTCATTACGCTTTGCTCCCAGAGCGGAATAAATAACCACGTACGCTTCTCAGGCGAGTATAAGCGTTATCAGTCGAGTTGGGGCCTTAATTACCGAAAACGATAACATTAAACGTGTGTGTCCTCCCAGAGGACGTTGTCTGCCCTCAGTCTGCCGTCGGCTGGGGAACTCTTCTGTGAAGGAGTTATGAAGGGGGTGTCGCTGTTTGGATCTAGAGAGGTGTAGTCTGCACTAATTACAGGTTTTCCCGCCCTTTGATCCGAGATAGTTTGAGCAGTTAGAATGTCGTGGAGGGAGTACGCCCCATCGCTGCAGGAATCTACAGTGTGAGAATTTGATAAAAGAATTGAGTTATTCTAAGAAGTTACGCCTTGTATCTTGGGAATGTAATATAAACGACCTTTGTTGTATTTATGTTTTTCTCCCTTTTTCCTGTTGAAATTATTCGTTTCTTTTTCTTTGTTTCGCTTTTTGCTTGTTTTGTGTTTTTCGAGAGGTTTTTTTTTTTTTCGGCTTTAAGGGTTAAAAATATCGTTCTTATTTCAGCGCATAATTTGGAAAAGCAAAATAAATTTTGCTACACAATGAAATTATTCAATCAAGATAAGGATTTAAGTTTCTCTCATGGTGAGAGTTCTGTATCATTCAACGGGCCCTAGCACTCACCTAGAGTCCCATACGCGGATGTCAATAATTGTATGCAAGTAGTTTCAGATACTTCAAGTCCTCTTTTTTAATTTCTTTATTTACTACTTGACCACTCATCCACACAATTGCCTTGTGAAGCTTGTCTGTTATATCATTACATGTTTATAAAGCCAAATCAGTGGATGGCGATACCATGCCTTTGTACAAGTCAAAAGGAAATTAATATCTACATGCACGTCATAAGCAAGTTTTCTTTTCTTTCAACGAGAAAAACGTCTATGAAACGTTCCTGTTTACTTCTGTGGTAGTCTGCTACAGCACGAAGCAAACCAGGATTATATTTGAGTTTTTGTCTCACTGATATAAAACCTTATCTGAATACTGTAACCAATATTTCTCCCGGGTGGTATGACATGCAGAAATACGGGTAAATCTTCACCATAAGCTATCAGTTCGGGTCTACGTGGAAGCAAGCTCGGCTAAACTCTTAAGCCTATCTTAACTATCCTGTTCTGTCCTGTTCCTGTCTAAATCCTTGAGAGTCTCCAAACTTTGCTGCTGTCGATAAAGGCTGAAACACATTCCAAGTAATCGAAGTTCCTCGTAATATGGCAATGATTAGTCCCCTTAGGGCCTTTTGGAAAGCGTGTACGTCTCTTTCTCTTTCTCTCTCTCTCTCTCTCTCTCTCTCTCTCTCTCTCTCTCTCTCTCTCTCTCTCTCTCTCTCTCTCTCTCTCTCTCTCTCTCTCTCCCTCTTTCTCTCTCTCCCTCTCTCTCTCCCCTCTCTCTCTCTCCCTCTCTCTCTCTCCCTCTCTCTCTCTCTCCCTGTCTCTCTCCCCGTCTCTCACTCTCTCTCTCCCTGTCTCTCTCCCTCTCTCTCTCTGTCTCTCTCTCACTCTCTCTCCCTCTCTCTCTCCCTCTCTCTCTCCCTCTCTCTCTCTGTCTCTCTCTCCCTCTCTCTCTGTGTCTCTCCCTGTGTCTCTCCCTGTCTCTCTCCCTGTCTCTCTCTGTCTCTCTCTCACTGTCTCTCTTACTCTCTCTCCCTCTCTCTCTGTGTGTCTCTCCCTGTCTCTCTCTGTCTCTCCCTATCTCCCTCTCTCTCCCTGTGTCTCTCTGTCTCTCTCTCTGTCTCTCTCTCTCTGTTTGTTTCTCTGTCTCTCTCTGTCTCTCTCTCCCTGTCTCTCTCTGTCTCTCTCTCTCTCTCTCTGTTTGTTTCTCTGTCTCTCTCTCTCCCTGTCTCTCCCTGTCTCTCCCTGTCTCTCTGTCTCTCTTTTTAATCTCATTTTCTCAACCTTTCCTCCACTCGCCTTAGCATGAACACTCCCTCCCCCCCCCCCCCCTCCATCGCTCCTTTTCATCCCCCTTGGCTTACATGTATCTTAGTAAACGCCAAGAGTTCAGCTTGTCATGCCTTTTCTATAGACCGAAACAAAGGTAGACAAACAAGTCAATCAGAATTCAAAATATCCGGTTCGCAAGACCTTTGATCCTTGGGTCAATAGGACCTTGCTTGACCGGTGGTCAAGGAGGGCTGGGGAAGTGGGGATAGCGGCGAATAACAGTTCGGGCAGCGAAGGGACATTTCTGCGTTACCTGGAAACCAAGACGGGCGTCGTGTCCCAAGAAAGGCTCGAACTGTCACTTCATATTTCTAGGTCAAGCGGGAAGACTATTTTGCTATTTTCGGATCACAGGTGAATTTGTCTGCATGCTTAAATAAACAGTACAGTTAGTGTTGGCATTACTATATGTGTATGTTCAAGAAAGGGGAAAAAAATAAGAGATAGATGGGAAGAGCGAAAAAGAAGCAGAAATAGAGAGGATAGACAGAGAAAAGTTAAAGTTCTATATAGAGAACTAACAAATCACCGAGATATCAGTAAAAATTATTTTCAAATAATTTCAGATAATAACAAACGATATTAATTCAAAAAAAGTGAAGTGCTGAAAATGCGACAGTAAAATAATGTAAATTTACAGTGAAAGATCAAAAAAAAAAAAAAAATAAATGAAATAGTTTTCTGGACAAAAAACACTCAGTAATAATTGTTATTGTTTTTACAGGATCAAAAAGAAATGGAGAGAAGAACAAGAAAACCATTGGCATATTGGAGTTGCCAGATGTTATGTGAGCGGAATTTATCAGAGCAAACCTTCAATTGGCAGAGAAAATATAACAGTGCGCCAGGTGATGATAAAAAATAATTCTTTGGGGCCTTCTCCGGGTTTCGAAGACGAAAGACAATTAATACAAACAAAAAAAAAAAAAAAAAAGAATCACAAAAGGTTTCATGATGTTATGAAAATATCAGAGCAATGAAAAAAAATAAAATGAAACAGGCGAGAAAAGAAACGAAAGTGAGAAATTTGTAGCAAGAATCATTATGCGACTTTCATACAGCAATACTTATTAACTGATTCTAAAAACTTCATGTATATCGTCAATCTCCACTTAAGAGCGAAAATGTTCCAAGTACATAAAAAAAAAAACAAGCACCGACTTACGGCGCAAACAGACTTGTGGATTCACCTCTCAAGACCCAGACCTAGAATCTCGCTCCAAGCCGGCAAGCCTGGCCTGTCTCGTCTAGGACGAGAACTGGGCGAGAGGAAACTGGATTCACCTCTCAAGCCCCAGACCTAGAATCTCGCTCCAAGCCGGCAAGCCTGTCATGTCTCGTCTAGGACGAGAACTGGGCGAGAGGAAACTGGATTCACCTCTCAAGACCCAGACCTAGAATCTCGCTCCAAGCCGCCAAGCCTGGCCTGTCTCGTCTAGGACGAGAACTGGGCGAGAGGAAACTGGATTCACCTCTCAAGACCCAGACCTAGATCTAGCTCCAAGCCGCCAAGCCTGGCCTGTCTCGTCTAGGACGAGAACTGGGCGAGAGGAAACTGTCAGGGCCGGCGGCGACACTGGAAGCCTCTTCCATTGAATGGCTGTTTTTAGAGACAACATGGTCTCCAACCGTTATGATGAAAGGCTGTTATTTTAATGGTCTATGACAATTGGCCTGTCACATTCGATGTACACGATTTGTACAATTGTATACAAACGCTTCCAATAGAATGATTAATTTGCTCGCAATCATTGTATTCATTGATTGTTTTATTCCTTGGAGGTAGGCAATGAATTTCATCATTGTTTCGTCTGTGAAAAACTATTGAATGAAAGAAAAATGCTGAGAAAAAAAAAAGTTTTACCACCATCCGAATATAATTAAGACGAATAGTCTATTTAATTCTAAAAACCAAACTAACCTTCAAAACAAAAAACAACATCTTTTAGCAAACTTATTGGACGAATCAATAGCTCGCTCCCACCCTGAGTGTTTAGATATATATATATTTATATTTATATATATATTATGTACATCGCTGTTTATGTTACATAATCTAAATGAATCTCTGCTGACTTTTCTTTACCTTTATGCCTATAAACCATTAATAGTGTGCGTGCAAGTTATTTGTACCTCATGGCATGAATTTGTTAAATATTATGTTACCTCTCAACTACATACGTGTACTACATGAATAGGTCGTGATAAAGTTGGATTGAAGTAAATTAAAATGATTTCTTACAATAATTCGAGTATATTCAATCTTCATCTCAACTTTATCTGTATAATCATGCTTATTTTTCTGAGCTGCTGGTTGTGAATAAAACCCACGACTGAAGGGGTTCTGACGTGATAAAGAGTAGTCTCTTTAGTTCTCATCAAATTGTTTGGAATCAACAGAGAAAATAGCTACTAATTAAGAATTGATACATTGTCTGCTGTAGATAATTTGTAAAACTAAGTATCGGGGATCAAGATACTCGTAGCTTTGCTGTTATCAATACTGTAACAAGGTGGGGTATATCACTATTAAATTAAAAAAAAAGGAGGTTTATGTTGTAGGCTACTTCTGTTTTTGTTTTCTTTGTTTTGTTTTTCTTTTTTTTGTGCGTAATGCATTTAAGTCATTAAATTATCAAATGCATTGAACTAGAAAATATTGTGGTGGGGGTGAGGGGGTCGTTTGTTCTTATTCTGCTTCATTGAGGCTCAAAGCGTATCTCCTTTTATATAATTTTTAATGCTATATTGTTATTATTATTATTATTATTATTATTATTATTATTATTATTATTATTATTATTATGATTATTATTATTATTATTATTATTATTATTATTATTATTATCCTTATTATTATTATTATTATTATTATTTTATTATTATTATTATTATTATTATTATTATTATTATTATTATGATTATTATTATTATTATTATTATTATTTTTATTATTATTATTATCATTTTTAATATCATTATTTTTTTTTTTTAAGTAAAAACTTTTCACCAGGTTTAGTTATTTGAACTTTTTTCAGTAAAGTTAGTTTTGTCTTCTTGCTAAGAGTTAACGGATTCTTTTATAGAATGATTTCAACGTTAATTCAACTTTCGTGGAAATTTTCTACCAAAAAACTATTGTAAAATATCATTGCGTTAGATAGCACGAAAATTTTGGACATCTTTTATTATGTTTCCTAATTCACTAAATCTTTTTCGGCTTAGCAGCTACATCAATATCAAAATTTTAACACATGACATCATTAAATTTGATCAGTTTGTATTTTTTCATTGGGAAAATGTTTAAGATTACATTATTTTATTCATCAACTACCAGGAAAGTACACATTTTGAGCTGAAGAATTCAGAATAATACTGAATATTGCATGGGAATGGACTTGTCCTGTACTTTCCCAATCCATTTTTTTAGTTTCTTTCAAACATTAGCTTAGTTAGAAAGCTGCGAATTTTCGAATCAACTGTATTAAAATGCACTGCCTTGCAGGAATTCTTTGCCGCGCAGTTATTTAAACCTATGTGATAAAGAATGAAAATCTATGAACAGATTTGGATTTTGCAAAATAAGTTAACTGCTCGTTTAAAAATAGTTAGGTAGTTTTGTAAAATCCTGAACTGCTGAAAGATATTTTTAACATATTGCTGAAAAAAGAATAGAAATTCATACAAGGCAATGGGTTTATTTAGCAAATTCCGTGAGAAACTATAATCATGGAATAAGTTTTTCAGTTGATTGGGAAAAAATAGCCTTAGTTATTTTCCATCTTAGGATACTGTTATATCTAATGTGAAGCTTCCAAATGTCAATAATTTAGCTGAATCAACATTACGTCATTGAGACCTTGTGGTGTCTGTGACCACCCATTGACCAGTGGCCAGTCTAGAAACAGAGCGACCAAGACAACTGACCAAACATGCAGGTTTTAGCGCCACCGTCTATACATATAGAGCTTATCAGAGTTTTCAACATTACACGTGCGGGCAACAAGAGATAACAGTTGCCTTTATCACCACGGGACAAGATTAGGAAAGCGGTTAAAAGTTTAATCCTCGGTCGGGGATTACAGCGGTCAGTGTAGTGACTAGTGTCAGGGATTATCCTTATACAAAGCTCTGGAAGTGGGATGTGTTGAGGTCGAGGCTTCCTAAAATACAGGCCGAGTCACTGAAGTGACCAAACTTTTGCTGCAAGACGTGTATGAGTGAGCTCTTTCATTTAACTATTTGGCAGAGTTAGGACAGTTAGATATTTGTATTGTTTAGTCCTGTAGGTTGAACTATTAGTGCGTTCTGAAAGCAACTATGTCCTAACTATACCCAAAAGTCAAAAGAAATAAGTCACGATAACTCAAGCATGCAAAACTTTTGTTCATTTGAGTGGGTTGGCCTCTTTTTAGGAAGTTTACGTTAAATCCTTTCCCGTAGAAGTGTCAGTATTTCGGTTGTCAGTACCGTATGTTTTTACGGAAAGCGGTAGGCTGAGGGTTGGAGATATCTATCGGTGGCGGGCTGGGTGGCCTTTTGGGTAAGGAACTTGTATCTTAGAACAGCGTTTCTTTGTTTGAGTTCGAATCTGGTGTAGATGGTCTTGTGTGCTATAGGCGGCGGTTTTTCTTGTGTTTTTTTGTATCGTTTTTTTTATTCTTTTTCATTTTTTTCCCAGAAGAATACCTTTGCTGATTTAGCTTATATGGACCTGAATAATTTTTACGCTGTTCAGTCATTAGGACCGCATTAATGGTTTTTATTCACTTCGTCAATGACAAAATTTAGTAGACGATCAAGAAAGATGTTGATTTGGGGGCTATAAAAAAAAATGTCCTTAAAATTCTTTTTAATATAATGGTTAGACATTTTTGTTAAATAATACTGCTATCATTTTACCTTTTTACAAGTGCTTGAATAACAGAATAATCTAAATTCTCAAAAAAAAAAGAAAAAAAAAAGAATTTACAGCCAACCATCAGGTAGCTTGTTGTACTATGCTTTCTTAACCAAGGACTCTCCAGATTACGTACACGTAAAGGCATTTTAAACACATTTCAATGTAATATAAAATTAAGTACTTTCAACTAAAGGCAACTTCGCGATATTTCAATGTAATGTTGGAATAATAAGGTTCAAATATAGGCAGTTTTATCAAATTATAGTGCAATACTAAACTTATAACGTTCAACCAAAGGCAATAGCGTGGAAAAAAAAAAGGGGGGGGGTAACCAAATTTCAATGTAATATAAATCAAATACGTCCAACTAAAGGCAGTTTAACCAAATTAACCTAATTTCAACGTAATAATTAGATGAAAGTTTAATATTGCTTGTTTAATAGAAGACCTGTAGGTAATCGCTAAAATCACGTTAATATGAGAGAAACCTGAAGTAAAGGCCGGGCAACTGGTATAGTGGACAGCACATGGCTCTGACCCCTCGATGATAACGGCCTCTCAGGTAGCAAGGTAGACAGCACCAGGGTCTTTGCTTTGTTCACATGTTCTTTTTTTTTCTTTTATTTTCATACGTATTCATTCAAACACTTTGATAAATGATGAAAACTTTGCACTGTGGCTCGCATCACTTCTGTGGCTCACATCACTTCTGTGGCTCACATCACTTCTGTGGCTCGCATCACTTCTGTGGCTCGCATCACTTCTGTGGCTCACATCACTTCGATCATGGGAACATTCAGAGGAAACGGACTAGTGAGATATCGCAAAAACATTTAAAACATACAACGGTTTCACATCCTTTGTTAGATTTGAACAAAACGCGGAAGGAAAAATATACCACAAGGCTCAGGTCTATCGACTCTCTCTCTCTCTCTCTCTCTCTCTCTCTCTCTCTCTCTCTCTCTCTCTCTCTCTCTGTCTGTCTGTCTCTCTCTCTCTCTCTCTCTCTCTCTCTCTCTCTCTCTCTCTCTCTCTCTCTCTCTCTCTCTCTCTCTCCCCCCTCCTCTCTCTGTCTCTTTCCCTCTCCCCCCTTCTCTGTCTCTGTCTCTGTCTCTGTCTCTGTCTCTCTGTCTCTCTGTCTCTCTCTCTCTCTCTCTCTCTCTCTCTCTCTCTCTCTCTCTCTCTCTCTCTCTCTCTCTCTCTCTCTCTCTCTCTCTCTCTCTCTCTGTGCGGACTGAGCAGGCATCGAGTGACATGAACCACACGCCACGGCTGCCCTACCGGATGTCCAATACAGCATGAACCTTATCGCGCATGCCCAAGAGGTACACGCGCCTCCACCCAAGCGACAAGCCGTGACCCCTGAACTCCGACCTTAAAAGATTCTTTCCAGGAAAAGATACCGTGTAGGGGATTTGTGAAAGGGCTAAATCATCTTTTCTTGTTTCTTGTTTCTTGTTTTTTTTTTAATTTGATTCAGTAGTTGCTTTAAGTTTTACATATAGGACAAAAAGATACCTACTTCTTATGCATTGACTTTTTTCACATGCAGCGTCACATAATAGATAGATAGATGAGTAGATAGATAGATAGATAGATAGATAGATAGATAGATAGATAGATAGATGGATGGATAGATAGAGCGAAGAAAGGAAGGACGTATGGATAGATACATAGATGGATTGATAGTTAGAGAGAGAGATAAAGAGAAGGATTGATAGACTGACATGTAGAGAGTCATATACAATAAATAAGAAAGCCAAACAAATTTTGTGGTTAGTAGATAAGAAAAAATGAAATTGGTAGAGAGTTAGTTATGTTTGATAACTGTGGGATTCATAGAGTTATCTTATAGATAGACAAATAGATCTTAGATACATACATACATACATACATACATACATACATACATACATACATACATACATACATACATACATACATACATACATACATACATACATACATACATACATACATACATACATACATACATACATACATACATACATACATACATACATACATACATACATACATACATACATACATAGACGGATAGGCTGGTAGATCTTAAATAGATAGATAGATAGATAGATAAATAGATAACTAAACTACAGATAGAGGAGCATTATACATAAATGCATGGGTAAATAAGTAAGAAGCATATTGAATAGGGTCATAATAGATACAATGCGATAGACATACGTATACAGATGATTGATGGCTTGGATAGATAAATAAATAAATAAATTGATAGATTAAATAAAAAGTTATGTAGGTAAACAGACATGCTTTTAGAAAGCTAGATAGATCGATTGGTTTACATATAGGTAGATTGATTGTCAGATAGACGGATGGTTGATTACGTGATTGATGAGTAGTAAAAAAAAAAGATATCCTCTAAATAGACAGATGAAAGTCAAACTTTGAGTTAAGAAATCTGAGACAAAGAGAACACGAATTTTTAATAATCTTTATAAGCATTTCCTTGTTGGAAAAAAAACAACAACAAAAAGAGATACTAAAGTCTCAAAATTAATGATATAAAGAAAATATTAAAGACCAGGATAATTTATTTCATCGCAATATGGAGGAAAAGGTCTTTCATATTGGAAGAAGAGTGTCCGAATGGTTTTCGTGAGGTGAAAGAGAAAGGTAGAGACAAAAGGGCTAGAAACAGATAATGAAAGGAGGGTAATGAGAGATGCTAAAGATAGAGTTGTGGAGAAAGGTAGAGACAAAAGGGCTAGAAACAGATAATGAAAGGAGGGTAATGAGAGATGCTAAAGATAGAGTTGTGGAGAAATGTAGAGACAAAAGGGCTAGAAACAGATAATGAAAGGAGGGTAATGAGAGATGCTAAAGATAGAGTTGTGGAGAAAGGTAGAGACAAAAGGGCTAGAAACAGATAATGAAAGGAGGGTAATGAGAGATGCTAAAGATAGAGAGTTGTGGAGAAAGAAAAGAGGAGAAGAATTAAAAGTTATAAACAGGCAAACACTATCAGCAAAAAAGAACAAAGAACAGACACTCAAAAACGAGATTAAACTGGAACAAGCATGTCATCAGGAAATTTCCGAAAAAAAATAAAAATAAAAAACATACACACAAACCATTAGACGTACCCACACTGAATCTAATGGGAGGATTAAACCACAAAGGTAAGCTTCATTCCTCTTTGTTTTCTTCCATTCTTCCTTCCTCTGGGTAGATCTAGCTTGTTTACAAACAGCTGGGTTAGTCTATATCTCTAAGCGCAGAAAGATGCATGAAGTAATCTCAGGTTTTTCACCGGGCAGACGATAAAACGGGACAGTCGTCTGATAAACAAAGAGAGAAAGAAAAGGATAATGAAGCACTAGTCGTCTGTTTCATGGCTTTACGGTTTCGCTCGTTTGTCATGGCGGCCAGCGTCGA
Organism: Elysia crispata; assembly: GCA_033675545.1. Lineage (NCBI taxonomy): Eukaryota > Metazoa > Mollusca > Gastropoda > Plakobranchidae > Elysia > Elysia crispata. The sequence continues at coordinate 10,967 of JAWDGP010006959.1, forward strand.
TAAGAGCAGTTGGCGGAGATCAGGTGTAGCGTTATAAACAATGGATTCAAGCGGTTTGTTTTGTGCTCGCTGCAGGCCTAGCTGGGAACTGGAAAACCTATGGTGATGAAAATAATGGCATTCTGTTACTGTAATTATCACCACATTATGTACATTGTCCTTGTTGTTGTTGTTGTTGTTGTTGTTGTTGCTGCTGCTGCTACTGTTGTTGTTGTTGTTGTTGTTATTATTATTACCATTATTACTTTGGGAATTCACTTGCTTTGATTTGAATGTAAAAGAAATGCCCTACTACAACAACTACTACTACTACTACTACTACTACTACTACTACTACTACTACTACTACTACTACTACTACTACTACTACTACTACTACTACTACTACTACTACTACTACTACTTCTACTACTACTACTACTATTACTTTTACTACTATAACTAATAATACTTCTACTGCTGCTACTACTACTACTTCTTCTACTACTACTACTACTACTACTACTCCTACTACTACTACTACTACTACTACTACTACTACTACTACTAAAAAAAAAGAAGAAGAAGAAGAAGAAGAAGAAGAAGAAGAAGAAGAAGAAGAAGAAGAAGAAGAAGAAGAAGAAGAAGAAGAAGAAGAAGAAGAAGAAGAAGAAGAAGAATTTTTATATCAACTACCAGCAAATGAAAGTTTTAAGAAGAAATTTTTTGATCCGGTATAAAGAAAGTAATTTTTAAATCCGCAGATTAAAATAAGTTTGTGTTAGAACTCTTGCATGCTCCAGATGGCATTATAGTGTAAACAGGATTTTTTATTTTACTGAAATAGAAAGTTTTGCTTCCAACAAAAGACATTTTACATTTATCTGTATTTTAGCAGTTACATTACCAAGACCTGGATACAAGGAACAAAATTTAGTAACAATTAAAAGAAACTAATTTGTCATCCAATTTTTATGTCATGAATAGAAATAATTTTGCGTCATTTAAACCTTTTAATAAAGAAAGGGAAAAAAGAGTATCAAAAGGAGGACATCGGTACCAACAAATAAATGCATCTCCATCCACTCAAGAGAAAGAGCTCTTGAGTGCTACATTGAGCCCATTCTGGTGTATGGATGCGAGGTCAGGACAATTTCAAAACAGATACAAAAAGAACTGGAAGCAACAGAAATGTGGTTCCTTCGGAGAATGCTACGAATCTAGTGGACTCAAAAGTGTTACGAGAAGCCAACACAACAAGATAACTCTTGAAAAGAAAACGTAATCGCCAGGCGGCCGTTTTGGTCACGTGGTAAAAAAAGAGAAACTGAAACATCTTGTGACAACTGGAATGATCGAAGGGGGGAAAAGTGAGAAAATAAGTTGAAAAAATATTGGATGGACTAATAACGTAGCTAAAAGTAAGACGAATGACAGAGATACTCATACACGCCATGCAGAGATGCGTGGAAGGCCATGATATCGCCTACACTAAAGTGCAAGGGACCTAATTGTTGAAAACCTTTTCTTGGTGGAGACTATTCCATATTGTGGGACAGCACACCCGACTATTCCATATTGTGGGACAGCACACCCGACTATTCCATATTGTGGGACAGCACACCCGACTATTCCATATTGTGGGACAGCACACCCGACTATTCCATATTGTGGGACAGCACACCCGACTATTCCATATTGTGGGACAGCACACCCGACTATTCCATATTGTGGGACAGCACACCCGACTATTCCATATTGTGGGACAGCACACCCGACTATTCCATATTGTGGGACAGCACACCCGACTATTCCATATTGTGGGACAGCACACCCGACTATTCCATATTGTGGGACAGCACACCCGACTATTCCATATTGTGGGACAGCACACCCGACTATTCCATATTGTGGGACAGCACACCCGACTATTCCATATTGTGGGACAGCACACCCGACTATTCCATATTGTGGGACAGCACACCCGACTATTCCATATTGTGGGACAGCACACCCGACTATTCCATATTGTGGGACAGCACACCCGACTATTCCATATTGTGGGACAGCACACCCGACTATTCCATATTGTGGGACAGCACACCCGACTATTCCATATTGTGGGACAGCACACCCGACTATTCCATATTGTGGGACAGCACACCCGACTATTCCATATTGTGGGACAGCACACCCGACTATTCCATATTGTGGGACAGCACACCCGACTATTCCATATTGTGGGACAGCACACCCGACTCATACTTCTGGTATGCCTAAGGCGGTTCAAACGACCGGACTAATGGGCAAAATAAATGAAAACATTCTTTTTATTTTTAATAAAAGTTACATAACATCATGCAAAACTTCCTGACGATTCACCCAGCCACCTGCCTCCTAACTGCTATCAGTGGACGCGTAAACAGTTTGTATCAGATGAAGAAAGCATGTCATTTCCCGGGGAGTAAAACACGTTTGCCCTTTGGTTTAATCATACTCGCTGTAGATTATGGAAGATTATTACGAGCTGGTGAAATACGTATGTTTTTATTGCCGCGAACCGCTCTTGTCAGTCTGGAAATAGAATTTTATGGTCGTCTGGTATCAGGCAGATTTTGATGCGCCGATATGACTGATGAGAGCCGTGAAGCATGTAGCAGGCAGTAGCAGAAGATGTCGAAGCTCCAGGATGTCGGTGCTGTCATGGGTACTTGGTGGCTCAGGCGGCAAAGCGTTGGATGCTTCATTGATGTATTGAGAGTTGTTAAAACTCGTCTAACAAGCCTCACCCTTATCTCGACATGGGCATGGGTTGCCGTGAAGAGAAGCCAGTGGTGGCTCAGGCGGCAAAGCGTTGGATGCTTCATTGATGTATTGTGAGTTGTTAGAACTCGTCTAACAAGCCTCACCCTCATCTCGACATGGGCATGGGTTGCCGTGAAAGCATGGAAGAGAAGCCACTGGTGGCTGAGTCGGCAGAGTGTTGGATTGGCAGAAAGGCTGCTACATTTGGGTTTTGCAATTTGAGTTTTGGAAACTCCTCTGGTTAGCTGTATCCTAATATTTACACGAACCTGCGTTGACGTGAACGCATGGAAGAGAAGCCAATGTTGGATGAGTCGGAAAACGGTTGGGTTGACGCAAAGCTACTTTATTTGTTATGCAATTTGAGTTGTGGAAACTGATCTAGTTAGCTGTGCCCTAATATCGACGTGGGTCTCTGTGTGGCCTTGAACGCATGGAAAAGAAACAACAGTGGCTGAGTTGGCAGAGCGCTGAATTGAAAATAATAACGGTCTGCGATTTTAGCATGATTTAAGCTATATAGCGTGAGATGAAGCATGCGTCTTATTAGCTGTATCTTCATCTTGACATGGGCCTATGGGTCGCCGTGGATCCATTCAAGAAAAGCCTAGGAGTTGAATCCGCAGAACGTTGAATTGACAGTAAGGATGGTCTACGGTCAAAGCATCATTAGAGCTATATAGCGTGAGATGTGGAACTCATCTAAGGAGCCATAACTTCATCTCGACATGAGCCTGTGTGTGTGTGTGTGTTGCCGTGAACACCATTCAACAGGAGCTTGAGAGGACATGAAACTATCTCATTACTATAGCAATCAATTCAAGTTACACCTTTGTCAGAGCAGCTAAGCATGAAGGGAGTCCGAAATTCACACCCCATGTGGATGGGTTTGGAGGGTCAGCCTTGCTATATCAACATGCCATGAGGAGAAAAAAGTTATATATACGATGAAAGTTTAGATTCACAATGTCAGTGGACTATATCAAACAATCAATCAATGCATTGATCAAGCCAGATAATTTAAGATTGTTAATTTCAATCATCTGCTGAAAAGGGGTATTTTAAAATATTATCTTTTTTAGGCCAGTGTAGAAAATGTTTCTAAAACTTGTAGTCAGAATGTTTTTTTTTTCATTCTTCCCTTGCAATTGACCTGTGAACTCTTCACCAACAAATATCACAAAAATTGTCAAGGAGGATGGGCAAGTTCCTGAATACGTCTTGTCAATCTTATAAAACATAAGTGTCTTTTTGAAGATGAAAAGAATAGAGGGAAAAAAATCTCTCATTTCAACTTTTCCCTTAAAAAAATGCATATTAATTCTCTTTACGCTCTTTACTTTTTTTTTTTAAGCAACCATGTGTAATTACAGTATTTAATTTTGCTACTGTATGTTTTCAAATAACTTTTACAATAAAAAGCATATAAAGAAACCATTTTATTGCAAGAGTCAGCTTTAATTGAGTAGAAGTATTACTGGCGACAAGCTTTATCTCTTAGTTAATACACATATGTCTTGATGGAAGTAAAGTAACGTTCAAATTGTGCCTAGCTAAGTTAGCAGATTGTAATTATCATAAAAAAGAATGATATTTTATTTACTCAACGCAACGTGTGGTCCTAATTAAGGATGCAAATGGGTTTTGATTATTATTTCTTTCTTTTGCGTTACTGTAGCAAAATGTAGAAATTCCGAACCAATTAACATTTTTTCTTTCGTGATAAATGAAGCGGATTATAGGGGGGGCGGAATTTAAAAGCAAGAAGAGTTTACAAACGCCTCTTGGGGAATAAACACATTTTAATATTTATTGCGAGAGGAAATAGGCAAAATAAATTGCACCGCATAAAATAGTCAAAAATTTGTATTTTCATTTTCTTGAATCGTTTGATAAATATATTTACAATGCTGCGGCAAGTGTCAGGATTCAATTATGAAAATCTTGCAAATATTTCATGTAAAAGAGTTCAGTTTGTTCTTCTCTGTTTATTTTTTAATTTTTAATCTTAAAACTGGTGGTAACTGTGCTCTTTCCAACTCCCATGATATTTGCAACGTTTTATTTTCCTCTCTGTTTTAAACCCTGCATTTTAAACATGGGTTGAAACAGGCAGTGTTGTGTATGCAATAGAAACAATTTTCATGATAACGTCTTTTCAAATTTTCAGTCACATAAATTGCAAGATAGTTATCAAAATTGACTGCTTTATAAATGAGGCAAATAAAGTTCATCATAACTTTTACTATAAACGTTTTTAACATCAATCATATAAATATAATTCTAAATTAAAAATCAGTTTTTACATCAACATTCCAATTTCAAGAATGTACCATCGAAATTTGACTTTGTGAAAAAGTAAATAACATTTTTTTAATTGTGCAGCAAATTTTGATTTTTACAGTTCTTTTGATTTATTAGTTGCAACAACTACCATTCCAGATCAGTTGGCCCCCAGAATACCAACGACTGCGCATGTCACATGATGGCTTCCGTGTCGGCGACACGAGTTGACCTCATTCCGTCCTGACACTGAAACAAAAACAAAAAAACAGAACAACATTGGCACCGGAATGTCTGCTCAATCTACGCATGCGCCGGACAATAAAGAATTTGAAAAATCTGCTAATTCCTAGCTTTCCAAATCTATTTGAAGATCCTTTTAAACGTTTATTAGAAGGCTAGGAATTCAAGGTAAATGGGCCTAAAATTGTACTGCTTAGTGGAGATCTGGCATTTTACAAAATTAGCCGTCTTTTGTAATAAGACTAAAATAAAAAGGAAAAATTATAAGAATAAGAAAGAAAGCAGACACACAAAACACCAGAATAAAATCAATGGACTCACTACGATGCGATAGACTGGGTTTTGGAGAAGTCACTACATGTGATGGTCAACAAATCGGGTACGGCGGTCAGAATACATGGACCCGACTGCAATACGGTGTAACTTTCATTGTGAGCAATAATTTCATCTGTTGCTCTCTGAGATATACTTCCTGCCTGCCTCAAACAGGATTTTGTCGCTGGGTGTGGAGATGGGGCAACTTTATCATAGACCACTTATCCCAAGAAGGCAATAATTTTAAAAAAAAAATAATTAAGTATTTGTTTCTAATAGCATTTTATCAAAGTTAGAATACAGAACCTTTTTTTTTTAGTTAAAGGACAGCCTTCAACCGAGCATAAGCAACTCAGATCAAAATGTTACTTAGTCCAGATTCAGCGTGTCTATACACTAAAAAAATATGCTCTAGATGGATGATCACTTTTTAAATTCTCTTGTCTGGCCTGTACTACGTTGATAGAAGATAAAAAATATTAAAATATTCTCCCTCAACTAAAATGTGCCCAAACAACATTACTGGACACAAAGAAGGTTTGGTTGTAATTATAACATCGAATTTTGGACACCAGCTCTCTCTCTCTCTCTCTCTCTCTCTCTCTCTCTCTCTCTCTCTCTCTCTCTCTCTCTCTCTCTCTCTCTCTCTCTCTCTCTCTCTCTCTCTACCTCTATCTCCCTCTCTCTCCTTTTCAATCTATATATTTATTTTTATTTCAGTATTATCTTTCAATCCATTGTATACCTACCTGAATAATTAATTAATCTTTTCCATCTCTCTAAATTCATATAACCTATCTCTATGTCTATCTATCGAAAACTCCCAATAGATACCTCAAGATGGACGCCTCTGACTATCTCTCTATCAGCTGACTCTTTCATCCACACATCTATCAACCTAGGTTTTCTTTTCCCTCAGTCTTTTTTTTTATTCACATTTTCGGTTCCTGCAGGAGTTAGCATGTCTCTAGCAGTCTGTTCTAGAACTTTCTGTTGTACTCTCTATCAACCAAATATTTCCTCTTGCACGATATTTGTACCAAAGTTCTTCCATCTATCTCTTCCTTTTTTTCTTCTTTCAAAAATTATCTAGCAAACATAAGAAAAAGACCAGCAAAAAAAAGGGAAACATCTGAAGATTACAGAATTATCTTTCCTTAATAGACAGATAAGGAGTCAAGGGTATAAATTGATTCGGAACATTAGTTGGAAAGAAAGACTGGCAGTAATAAAAAAAAAGGCATAGACAGATAAAGTGACGTCCAACTTGAGGTTAGCATCTCCTTTAAAAAAAAATTTGGGTACAAATGGAAATCTCCGTAATATGTTATCAAAGCAGACAGCGTCCCGGAGACATGCGAAACCTTCCAGCCTCAAGAAAACCATTAAACAAATGTCGGACGCATCGGCTCCCCCTAGAAAATATAAACGTGGCATCCAGGCTCCCTTAAAGATAAAGAACTTGGAGATTAGAAAATGTTTACCATCATCTTAAAAACAAACTTTATATTTTGTGCTGAGCTGGTTGAGATAAGACCCCCAAGTGGAAACGGTAGAGGTAGAAAACACAAAAAAAAGGAGAGAAGAGGAAGAGGAAGAAGGGCTGGGGGACCTTGTGTACAAGAGTAATGGAGAGAGAGAGAGAGAGAGAGAGAGAGAGAGAGAGAGAGAGAGAGAGAGAGAGAGAGAGAGAGAGAGAGAGAGAGAGAGAATATCCACCCTCATCACAGCTGAACTCAGCAGGCACCTCTTGTCTCGTCCTCAGAAGAGTTCCACCCCTAACGGCTGCCTCAATCTCATTGGTTATCTTATCTGGCGCTCCACGCGCTGGCTGCGTGCGCGACGTCACTTCCGTTGATAAGGACGCTGCGGGCAGCAGAACTGGTCGCCTGTAGACTCAGGTCGCAGTAAACGTTTACCATCAAGGCGCCAGAGTAGTTCCATCATTCTCTTGAACCTTATCGCGGTAGTTTATCGTGGAGAGGTTTTTCTAGAGTAGAGGTCTAATTTAAAATCTCCTGGTGATGACCCTATAGAAACATCTTGAGAGAGAGAGAGAGAGAGAGAGAGAGAGAGAGAGGGAGGGAGAGAGAGAGAGGGAGAGACAGAGAGACAGAGACAGAGAAAGAGAAAAGGGTAGAGGGGGGGGGGGGGTGGGAGAGGTAAGAAGGGATTTTACTAAAGATCGATATTTTTTATTGCAAAAGATATGAATTTGCATTTTATAAGCGTTTCATCGATCTCACAATGTCTTTGTTTTCGTTTAATAAAGTTTCAATATTTAATTTGCATTATTTGTGTCGCCAATTATAAAAGTAACTAAAAAAAAAAAAAAAACCTTGTCATCAATTGTATCCAATATGATCCTTCAATGCAAAGCAACGGAGCGCTGTTAGAAGTTTAGTCCTATTTTTTGTGAAGAAATGTCATTTCCAAATTGCTCTTTCAAATAAGAGATCAATGAATAACAATAAAATTCAAAGTTAAAGTTTTGAGATATATTTACTAATAACAAATTAGATATTACATATATATCCAAAATAGGAAACAGAGATTGAAAGCAATGGTATTATTATGATTCATATAAACTAGTGTGAATTTGAGTCAAAATATCATTCAGGCACAAAATAAAATTTCAACGAATATAACAACACTGACAGTTCATCTCCTTCTCTTCATTCTTTTCATTCTACTCCTACTACTACTACTACTACTACTACTACTACTACTACTACTACTACTACTACTACTACTACTACTACTACTACTACTACTACTACTACTACTACTACTACTACTACTGCTACCACTGCTACTACTGCTACTACAACTACTACAACTACTACTACTACTACGACTACTACTACTACTACTAGTACTACTACTACTACTAGTACTACTACTACTACTACTACTACTACTACTACTACTACTACTACTACTACTACTACTACTGCTGCTGCTGCTGCTGCTGCTACTACTACTACTACTACTACTACTACTACTACTACTACTACTACTATTACTACTACTAGTACTACTACTACTACTACTACTACTACTACTACTACTACTACTACTACTACTACTACTACTGCTGCTGCTGCTGCTGCTACTGCTACTACTACTACTACTACTACTACTACTACTACTACTACTACTACTACTGCTGCTGCTGCTGCTACTACTACAACTTTAACTCCTACTGCTACCACTACAACTGCATTACGAAAGATTTGTCTTTATATAGAGTTAAAAAGAATTCTTATGTCAACTGTGTTCTTTACCACTCACTGAGTCAGAGGCAAGATGTGACTTTAATTCATACCTTGACGACATTTTATAAACAACCGGTACCGCCAGTATAGGGAAAAAAATCGGCAGCATCCCTGCTCATCTCCTCCTTGCTGTCCCCACTGGCGAGATATTTACTTTCTCCTCTCTGATAATATGAAAAAAATGATAGATTGCTCTTTACTGAATATTGCTTGTTGATCTGGAAATGTTAATGTATTCGATTTTATGCTTGTGTCTGACTCTATTTGAATCCGTGTGTCTATCTGACTCTTCTTCGTTCTCTCTCTCTTTCTCTTTCTCACTCTCTCTCTCTCTCTCTCTCTCTCTCTCTCTCTCTCTCTCTCTCTCTCTCTCTCTCTCTCTCTCTCTCTCTCTCTCTCGCTCTCTCTCTCTCACTCACTCTTTCATTCTCTTTATCCTCTATTCCTCTTTTTTTTTCTTTCCCCTCTTTATCTCTTTCTCGTTCGTCTCCCCCCCCCCCCCTCTTCCTCGATCTCTATTTCTCTTTCTTCCTCCTATTCTTTCTCATCTCTTTCTCTCTCGTTTCCTCTCTTTCGCTCCATATTTTCTCGATCTTTACTAACACCTTCTGTGTCTTACAATATCTGTTTTTATTTCTGACTCATCCTTTGCCTGCCTGTCTGTTTTATTTCTTCTTTCATTTTTCTCCATTTTTATGCATATCCTATTTAATCCATCATTTTATTGTCTCCTCATCATTTCTATCCACCTTAGTCCTTACTTATCTTACCAATTTTTTTTAAAATAATAACTTTTTTCTCTATAAATAATTATATCAATATACCTTCCTTTATATCTATAAGATCCATTCATATGGTCGCAAAGAACACCAATCCATTTATCGACACACGACTCACAACGATGGCATCAGACAGATCAGCCTTGAGAAACAAAACCCATTTTTATTTAATTTTTTTTAACTAAAGATCGAAAGATGCATGGACCTGGGGGTGAAAGGTAGAAAGACTTTGATGGAAGTGAAGAATGAATGAGAGGATTAGTGTGTGTGTGTGTGTGTGAGAGAGAGAGAGAGACAGATAGAGAAAGATAGATAGAAAGAGAGAAAGGGGGTAAGCTGAAATAGAGGGTATCTAAAATAACACAGAAATTAATAGACTGATGAGGATTATGAGAAATCAAGTAAGATAGATAGTATCTAATGTAGAAATTAAGAGACTGATGATACTAATGAGAAATACATTTGGCGAGAGAGGGATAGAGAGAGAGAGAGATAGATAGATAGAGAAAGATAGAGTGTGATAGAGAGATAGAGAGAGATAGAGAGAGAAAGAGAGATAAAAGAGATAGAGAGAGAAAGAGAAATAGAGAGAGAAAAAGAGAGATAGACAGAGATAGACAGAGATAGAGGGAGATAGAGAATGATAGGAATAGAGATATAGTGAGAGAAACAAAATGAAGGATTTAAAAAAAAAGTATTGTCATCATACAAAATAATAATAATTGCTTCAAAATGTAAAGGGTTGGGAAAGGGATGTAAAAAAAATATATATATATTGATCCTTACACTAAAGAATAAAATTTGCAATGAGGAGAAAATAAAAAAAAAAACACAAAATGTAGTAAAACCAGATATATGTATATATACAAATTTTTACCACTGCATCCTTAATAAATACAGGGGACGCAAATATTATATGCAAAGAACGAAACGAAAGAAAAAAGAGGAAACAACAGTCACTGTTGCAAAGATGTGAGTTACATCCCCTTGGCCCCTCGTAACGAAGTGCAAACTCTGCATGCAATATGTGAAGGCAAGATAAGAGGGGACCCGCCGTTACATAGGCAGTCTGTGATAAGTCTTATCAAACTTTTTCTTTTTTATTATTATTGGACGTTTCACTCTCCATTAAGCAAAGTACGAGGCGAGGACAAAAAAAAAAAAAAAATAAAAGGGACTGACGGCCGGAATCGGGAGTTTGTGAGTAAAAAAGGGGGGAGGGGAAGGGGGAGGGGGAGGGGGAGGAAAATTTTAAAGTATTAATTTTTAGCTGCAATGGCAAGAAAAAAAATTGGATAGTCAAGTAGATTGAATCTATAATAAATACCATTGCATTGAGGAGTTGGTAAACGTGTAGTGGGTGAAAACCATGTTTAGGAGGGTTACAGTTACTGTACAGGCTAGGGCAAATAGAAGCTCAGTTCCCACGTTAGAAAGTTTGTTAAAAAAATAAAAATGAGCAAGGGTGTGGGGAGAGGGGGAGGGGGCAGGAAGAGATGGGAAAAGAGGACATAAATGGGGTAACTATCTGGTGTCGAATTCTTTATGGAAATTGAAATTTACTGTCGTTTTGTCACTTGACATTTAGGGGAAAAAGTCCCGAGTTTAGTGTTTTAGTTTAATAAACCTAATTGACATGGTCTGAATGTAGTCTTATCTTTTTGCAAGCTTCGGGGATTTTTATTTGTTTTTTTTTTGTTTTGTTTTGTTTTGGTTTTTTTAGCTGTTATTTATTGACTGATTTTTCCCTAGGGGTGGGGGGCCTCAAAATTGCCAAATTAGAACTAATATACATATATATATATATATATATATATATATATATATATATATATATATATATATATATATACTATCACTACTTTCAGCTGAACCCAATTGTTATTGTGAGGTTCGAAAAGTAATTTTGTTCATTTTTTTTTTGTTGTTGTTGTTAATTTTTTGTTCCTCTTTAAGCTTAAAATTTGACAAAAAGATATTGCAAATCAAGAAAAAAAGCTAGACTGAACATTTCTCTTTCATCATATTTTTTTTCCGCAAAAACGTTTTCTTTTTTTAACGACTTAATAAAAATGCCTGAATAGAGCCAAAATGACAAATGCTGCCGAAGATGTGAAACTTCGAAAATATTAAAAAAATATATTGCAGTACTCTTAGAGGTAGAAGGCTGTTCACGGTATGGTTTTGGGTTAGAAATTATCACAATTATTAATTTTGCTTTTAATTAATTCGATATATCCAGATTTTACTCAGAACTTCTACAACCAGAGTATGAATGAGCAAAATTTGAATGGACCATTTTCTAACTGATATTGTTCGTCAATGAACGGCACAGCGACACTTCATTAGATAAAATGTTTTTTATATATTATTATTAGCGAGTAATTTACGTTTTTGTACAAAAGAAATTTAAAGCATTGTTTGCAGATGATGTAGGGGAACGTTCAGATAGCCTCTTAATATTAATGGTTAAAAACAAAGGTCATAGTATTGAGAAAGTTCAAAAAACAAAAAAAAGAAAAAGACATTTTGCATCGGCCGGGAATCGAACCCGGGTCACCCGCGTGGCAGGCGAGTATTCTACCACTAGACCACCGATGCTCTCGTGAGTTTATGTCCCTATATTGCCATATTGTCAGAAAATCCAGACACCAAGTTTAAAGAAAGTTATAAATGTAAAATATAAAGTTAAGGCAAAAGAAAATCTGAGACGGAACAAATGTTTTAATGTTTCGTATACAGGAGAATGGACGCTCTAAACAATAATTGCGCTCCATTTCCCTCTCTAAGACCATCTATCACTACGCCCTGTGTCAACTTGTATGAATTCTAGCCGGTACATTTAGAATCCCCTCCTCCCATTTTTTCAAATTGTTTTTCCCAACTCCATACCTTTTTTAAGTCAACTTACTCCTCTACAACTGTCTAATTAGCCTTCTCTCTCTGTCTGTCTGTCTGTCTGTCTGTCTGTCTGTCTGTCTGTCTGTCTCTCTCTCTCTCTCTCTCTCTCTCTCTCTCTCTCTCCCTTTCTCTCTCCCTTTATCTCTCTCTCTTTCTCTCTCTCTCCCTTTCTCTCTCTCTCTCTCTCTCTCTCTCTCTCTCTCTCTCTCTCTCTCTCTCTCTCTCTCTCTCTCTCTCTCTCTCTCTCTCCCTTTCTCTCTCTCCCTCTCTCTCCCTTTCTCTCTGTCTCTCTGTCTCTCTTTCTCTCTCTCTCCCTTTCTCTTTCTCTCTCTCTCTCTCTCTCTCTCTCTCTCTCTCTCTCTCTCTCTCTCTCTCTCTCTCTCTCTCTCTCTCTCTCTCTCTGTATGTTTTGCCCTTGTCTTTCCAATGTTTATCCTGCTGACCACCCTTCCCCCATTCTTTCTCCTCATTTGTCCATCCCGAAGAATCGAATTCTCAAGCCTTGCATAAAACACATAAATCCAACCATCATCCTCTATTATATACCCTCCCCCTTCTCCTTCCATTTCTGTGTAATTGTCATGTCTCCCTCTCACAGCTATGTGACCTCCTAGCTTTATCCAGTGATAGAATTCTGTAACATTCTCTCCATACCCGCCGCCATGATGAAAGAAATGAGTCGAATCCTGTACTCGACGTTAGATCTAGATCTAGATTCTGGATATTTTCGCGAAATAGGAATGGCTTTAAGAATGTTGAACTTATCGATTTTGCTTCTTACAAAACTCCATATCTCTCTGTTAGTTTTCAATCGGTGCTTTCGTGTCAACTGACTAGTAAAGTTTTTTTCGCGTACATGGGAATCTAAAATTCAAGGCCTGTATCTCTCACCATGTGTATACTGTGGGCAATGGTCCATGCATTTTTTCGTTGTAAACTGTTGTCATTGATACAATAATTGTCCCTCTCACACAGTCTTCCCCGGACGCACCACACCTTACTATCCGTGTGAGACTGATTGATAAATAGCCATTTCCCACTGGCTGAAATAATTCATAATGCTCTGAGACTGGAGATATAAAAAACGTGTTGTGGAAAAAAAATGTTATGTGCCTTTGATATGAAATAATACAATTACATTTTTTTTTTCTAAAAGTCATTCCACCAACTATTCAAATCAAAAGTGCTGTCAAAATAACCAACTTTCCCGATTTTGATTAGTATTAGCGATCTCTGAATAAACATGATTCTTACAAATATTTTGCTGAGACGAAGAAATGTTTGTAGCAATGCTAAGTGCCTCAAATGAGTATTAGAACACAGTTGCATTTAAAGGTGTGTTACTTGTTAACTTTTGCTTTAACGTTTGTGTGATCAACTTAACTTATACTAAAAGCAGGAAAAATCCAACTGCCTAAAATCACTCTCAATCACCAACTTGTGCAATATCTTTGTAACGTCTTTAGTCTTCAAAAAGTGTTAAGTCCCCGTCAAGCCAACTGTTTAGCTCTAGTCACGAAACTTACATCGCCAGAAACCAATAAAAGAATCTTCTTACTGTCACTCAAGAGCTCTAGTCACGAAACTTACATCGCCAGAAACCAATAAAAGAATCTTCCTACTGTCACTCAAGAGCTCTAGTCACGAAACTGACATCGCCAGAAACCAATAAAAGAATCTTCTTACTGTCACTCAAGAGCTCTAGTCACGAAACTTACATCGCCAGAAACCAATAAAAGAATCTTCTTATTGTCACTCAAGAGCTCTAGTCACGAAATTTACATCGCCAGAAACCAATAAAAGAATCTTCCTACTGTCACTCAAGAGCTCTAGTCACGAAACTTACATCGCCAGAAACCAATAAAAGAATCTTCCTACTGTCACTCAAGAGCTCTAGTCACGAAACTTACATCGCCAGAAACCAATAAAAGAATCTTCCTACTGTCACTCAAGAGCTCTAGTCACGAAACTTACATCGCCAGAAACCAATAAAAGAATCTTCTTACTGTCACTCAAGAGCTCTAGTCACGAAACTTACATCGCCAGAAACCAATAAAAGAATCTTCTTACTGTCACTCAAGAGCTCTAGTCACGAAACTTACATCGCCAGAAACCAATAAAAGAATCTTCCTACTGTCACTCAAGAGCTCTAGTCACGAAACTTACATCGCCAGAAACCAATAAAAGAATCTTCTTACTGTCACTCAAGAGCTCTAGTCACGAAACTTACATCGCCAGAAACCAATAAAAGAATCTTCTTACTGTCACTCAAGAGCTCTAGTCACGAAACTTACATCGCCAGAAACCAATAAAAGAATCTTCTTACTGTCACTCAAGAGCTCTAGTCACAGAAACTTACATCGCCAGAAACCAATAAAAGAATCTTCTTACTGTCACTCAAGAGCTCTAGTCACGAAACTTACATCGCCAGAAACCAATAAAAGAATCTTCCTACTGTCACTCAAGAGCTCTAGTCACGAAACTTACATCGCCAGAAACCAATAAAAGAATCTTCTTACTGTCACTCAAGAGCTCTAGTCACGAAACTTACATCGCCAGAAACCAATAAAAGAATCTTCCTACTGTCACTCAAGAGCTCTAGTCACGAAACTTACATCGCCAGAAACCAATAAAAGAATCTTCTTACTGTCACTCAAGAGCTCTAGTCACGAAACTTACATCGCCAGAAACCAATAAAAGAATCTTCTTACTGTCACTCAAGAGCTCTAGTCACGAAACTTACATCGCCAGAAACCAATAAAAGAATCTTCCTACTGTCACTCAAGAGCTCTAGTCACGAAACTTACATCGCCAGAAACCAATAAAAGAATCTTCCTACTGTCACTCAAGAGCTCTAGTCACGAAACTTACATCGCCAGAAACCAATAAAAGAATCTTCCTACTGTCACTCAAGAGCTCTAGTCACGAAACTTACATCGCCAGAAACCAATAAAAGAATCTTCCTACTGTCACTCAAGAGCTCTAGTCACGAAACTTACATCGCCAGAAACCAATAAAAGAATCTTCCTACTGTCACTCAAGAGCTCTAGTCACGAAACTTACATCGCCAGAAACCAATAAAAGAATCTTCTTACTGTC
Organism: Elysia crispata; assembly: GCA_033675545.1. Taxonomy (NCBI): domain Eukaryota; kingdom Metazoa; phylum Mollusca; class Gastropoda; family Plakobranchidae; genus Elysia; species Elysia crispata. Next base: position 26,649 of record JAWDGP010006959.1, read on the forward strand.
ACTCAAGAGCTCTAGTCACGAAACTTACATCGCCAGAAACCAATAAAAGAATCTTCTTACTGTCACTCAAGAGCTCTAGTCACGAAACTTACATCGCCAGAAACCAATAAAAGAATCTTCCTACTGTCACTCAAGAGCTCTAGTCACGAAACTTACATCGCCAGAAACCAATAAAAGAATCTTCTTACTGTCACTCAAGAGCTCTAGTCACGAAACTTACATCGCCAGAAACCAATAAAAGAATCTTCTTACTGTCACTCAAGAGCTCTAGTCACGAAACTTACATCGCCAGAAACCAATAAAAGAATCTTCCTACTGTCACTCAAGAGCTCTAGTCACGAAACTTACATCGCCAGAAACCAATAAAAGAATCTTCCTACTGTCACTCAAGAGCTCTAGTCACGAAACTTACATCGCCAGAAACCAATAAAAGAATCTTCTTACTGTCACTCAAGAGCTCTAGTCAAGAAACTTACATCGCCAGAAACCAATAAAAGAATCTTCTTACTGCCACTCAAGAGCTCTAGTCACGAAACTTACATCGCCAGAAACCAATAAAAGAATCTTCTTACTGTCACTCAAGAGCTCTAGTCACGAAACTTACATCGCCAGAAACCAATAAAAGAATCTTCCTACTGTCACTCAAGAGCTCTAGTCACGAAACTTCACCGCCAGAAACCAATAATAGAATCTTACTGTCACTCAAGAGCTCTAGTCACGAAACTTACATCGCCATAAACCAATAAAAGAATCTTACTGTCACTCAAGAGCTCTAGTCACGAAACTTACATCGCCAGAAACCAATAAAAGAATCTTCCTACTGTCACTCAAGAGCTCCAGTCACGAAACTTACATCGCCAGAAACCAATAAAAGAATCTTCCTACTGTCACTCAAGAGCTCTAGTCACGAAACTTACATCGCCAGAAACCAATAAAAGAATCTTCTTACTGTCACTCAAGAGCTCTAGTCACGAAACTTACATCGCCAGAAACCAATAAAAGAATCTTCTTACTATCACTCAAGAGCTCCAGTCACGAAACTTACATCGCCAGAAACCATTAAAGAATCTTCCTACTGTCACTCAAGAGCTCTAGTCACGAAACTTACATCGCCAGAAACCAATAAAAGAATCTTCCTACTGTCACTCAAGAGCTCTAGTCACGAAACTTACATCGCCAGAAACCAATAAAAGAATCTTCTTACTGTCACTCAAGAGCTCTAGTCACGAAACTTACATCGCCAGAAACCAAAAAAAGAATCTTCCTACTGTCACTCAAGAGCTCTAGTCACGAAACTTACATCGCCAGAAACCAATAAAAGAATCTTCCTACTGTCACTCAAGAGCTCTAGTCACGAAACTTACATCGCCAGAAACCAATAAAAGAATCTTCCTACTGTCACTCAAGAGCTCTAGTCACGAAACTTACATCGCCAGAAACCAATAAAAGAATCTTCTTACTGTCACTCAAGAGCTCTAGTCACGAAACTTACATCGCCAGAAACCAATAAAAGAATCTTCCTACTGTCACTCAAGAGCTCTAGTCACGAAACTTACATCGCCAGAAACCAATAAAAGAATCTTCCTACTGTCACTCAAGAGCTCTAGTCACGAAACTTACATCGCCAGAAACCAATAAAAGAATCTTCTTACTGTCACTCAAGAGCTCTAGTCACGAAACTTACATCGCCAGAAACCAATAAAAGAATCTTCCTACTGTCACTCAAGAGCTCTAGTCACGAAACTTACATCGCCAGAAACCAATAAAAGAATCTTCCTACTGTCACTCAAGAGCTCTAGTCACGAAACTTACATCGCCAGAAACCAATAAAAGAATCTTCTTACTGTCACTCAAGAGCTCTAGTCACGAAACTTACATCGCCAGAAACCAATAAAAGAATCTTCCTACTGTCACTCAAGAGCTCTAGTCACGAAACTTACATCGCCAGAAACCAATAAAAGAATCTTCTTACTGTCACTCAAGAGCTCTAGTCACGAAACTTACATCGCCAGAAACCAATAAAAGAATCTTCTTACTGTCACTCAAGAGCTCTAGTCACGAAACTTACATCGCCAGAAACCAATAAAAGAATCTTCTTACTGTCACTCAAGAGCTCTAGTCACGAAACTTACATCGCCAGAAACCAATAAAAGAATCTTCTTACTGTCACTCAAGAGCTCTAGTCACGAAACTTACATCGCCAGAAACCAATAAAAGAATCTTCCTACTGTCACTCAAGAGCTCTAGTCACGAAACTTACATCGCCAGAAACCAATAAAAGAATCTTCTTACTGTCACTCAAGAGCTCTAGTCACGAAACTTACATCGCCAGAAACCAATAAAAGAATCTTCTTACTGTCACTCAAGAGCTCTAGTCACGAAACTTACATCGCCAGAAACCAATAAAAGAATCTTCCTACTGTCACTCAAGAGCTCTAGTCACGAAACTTACATCGCCAGAAACCAATAAAAGAATCTTCCTACTGTCACTCAAGAGCTCTAGTCACGAAACTTACATCGCCAGAAACCAATAAAAAGAATCTTCCTACTGTCACTCAAGAGCTCTAGTCACGAAACTTACATCGCCAGAAACCAATAAAAGAATCTTCTTACTGTCACTCAAGAGCTCTAGTCACGAAACTTACATCGCCAGAAACCAATAAAAGAATCTTCTTACTGTCACTCAAGAGCTCTAGTCACGAAACTTACATCGCCAGAAACCAATAAAAGAATCTTCCTACTGTCACTCAAGAGCTCTAGTCACGAAACTTACATCGCCAGAAACCAATAAAAGAATCTTCCTACTGTCACTCAAGAGCTCTAGTCACGAAACTTACATCGCCAGAAACCAATAAAAGAATCTTCTTACTGTCACTCAAGAGCTCTAGTCACGAAACTTACATCGCCAGAAACCAATAAAAGAATCTTCCTACTGTCACTCAAGAGCTCTAGTCACGAAACTTACATCGCCAGAAACCAATAAAAGAATCTTCTTACTGTCACTCAAGAGCTCTAGTCACGAAACTTACATCGCCAGAAACCAATAAAAGAATCTTCTTACTGTCACTCAAGAGCTCTAGTCACGAAACTTACATCGCCAGAAACCAATAAAAGAATCTTCCTACTGTCACTCAAGAGCTCTAGTCACGAAACTTACATCGCCAGAAACCAATAAAAGAATCTTCTTACTGTCACTCAAGAGCTCTAGTCACGAAACTTACATCGCCAGAAACCAATAAAAGAATCTTCTTACTGTCACTCAAGAGCTCTAGTCACGAAACTTACATCGCCAGAAACCAATAAAAGAATCTTCCTACTGTCACTCAAGAGCTCTAGTCACGAAACTTACATCGCCAGAAACCAATAAAAGAATCTTCCTACTGTCACTCAAGAGCTCTAGTCACGAAACTTACATCGCCAGAAACCAATAAAAGAATCTTCCTACTGTCACTCAAGAGCTCTAGTCACGAAACTTACATCGCCAGAAACCAATAAAAGAATCTTCTTACTGTCACTCAAGAGCTCTAGTCACGAAACTTACATCGCCAGAAACCAATAAAAGAATCTTCCTACTGTCACTCAAGAGCTCTAGTCACGAAACTTACATCGCCAGAAACCAATAAAAGAATCTTCCTACTGTCACTCAAGAGCTCTCACTGCTCACCCTTCGCGTGCCTCAGTGATATCGTAAGTGATGAATAAGTGATTATCTGTTTCTTTCTCTCTTCTTAACATCTCTCTGTCTCTCTGTCTCTCTATCTATCTATCTCTATCTCTGTCTCTCACTCACACCCTCTCTCTTTCTCTCTCTGTCTGTTTGTCTGTCTCTATTTCTTTCTTTGTCTGTCTCTCTGTCTGCCTGTCTCTCTCTGTCTGTCTATGTGTGTCTGTCTGTTTCTTTCTCTCTCTGTTTTTCTCTCAGTGTTACTCTGTAATATATATATATATATATATATATATATATATATATATATATATATATATATATATATATATATATACATATCTCACTTTTTGTTTTAATCTAGACATCACATTTCATAACATCTCACTGCTCCTCTACTTGTCTGGACAAGATAAGGAAAATCACAACGATAAACTTGTCCTCTGTTAACTTGTTCTGCATATTTTCACCATACTTGCACTATTACGACAAGTGCACAGAGGTGGCAGCTACTCTCTTCTGTTTATCTTTCTCCAGTTTTGTCTTCCCTAGAGTCTTACACGAAGACACAGCAGCACAGGTGTTTTTGAAAAAAAAAAAAACTAATGTAAAGTTAATGAATATAGAAAAGCTTATTTACAACACTTGTAACATTACATGCAGCTTAACTTCTAGGATTAAGCTGTATGTAGTGTTTCAAGAGTTGTAATTGTCTTCTCTAGGTTTCTTTAGCAAGTTTGATCAAGTTGGTGACATTTTTATATTATTTAACATTCCTCAAGTTCAAATAGGTGACTGTTTTATATTATTTAACATTCCACAAGTACAAATAGGTGACTGTTTTATGTCATTTTACTTTCCTCAAGTTCAAATAGGTGACCGTTTTATAGTATTTTACATTCTACAAATTTAAATAGGTCACTATTTTATATTATTTTACAATATAAATTTTAAGCTCCACGGTGACTTAAGCGACTGAATTCATTTTGATTTTTTCTGACGTCAGAGGTATACCCAAGGACAGAGCCCCAATCAGCAAGGCAAGTCAATCTGCACCAGAAATAAAGATGGATCGTGTCGATACAGATAAAACATTGTGTGCAACATTCCTTAGCCATCCGCAACAGACCGCCAGCAACGAAGAACATCTCCAGATCCTGGGAAGGGGGGGGGTTATTAGAATTATTATCAACACAACTGAATATCTGAGTTTTATAACAGTAACAAAATCTAAACCCGTGTGAGTACTGGGAATACATACGGGGGATCTAAACTACAATGAGGTGAAGTTTTTACGTAAACTAATGACCAGACAACCCCCGGTTAAATGATTGTATGGAAGAGTCTTTTTTGGTGCTTTGTACTCTGATCAAGTACTGCCATTTTAAACTGTTGACTGTTGTAAATTTCTGGAAATCTTTAGTCGACCTGACCTATAAGATAATCTGAAAGTTGATAAATATAAAACAATTTATTACGCTAGTTCAAAACAAAACAGAGTGAGGTCCACTTCGTTTTCACTTCTCAAATCACTAGAGTTGAACTATAACTGATCTTAACATTCAGACACTTCGACCCAGAGTTAGACCAATTTAAGTTTGTAACTGTCGTGACAGTCCATTTTGTGTTGCGAACTTCGAACCAATCTGGGCGAGACAATCCACCCGGAGAAGTGCGTGCTTGGCTTCGTGTTATCAGTAGAGCAGGTCCGCTCCACCCACAGCGGTAGCTCTCTGCCGCGTGTCTGATAACGGTAAGGCCCTCTCTTGCCCATCGTGGTGATTTTTCTTTTTTAACATCTCTCAGCCTCTCCCTGAACCTCTCTCTTCTTTAACATCTCTCCGGCTCTCCCTGACCGTTTCACTTCATAACATCTCTCTCCAGCTCTCCCTGACCTTCTCTCTTCTTTAACATCTTTCGGCTCTCCCTTAACCTCAATCTTCTTTCCGGCCCTTTTTGACCCATTCTCTTCTTAACCTCTCTCCGTCTCTCCCTGACCCACTCTCTTCTTAACCTCTCTCCGTCTCTCTCTGACCCACTCTCTTCTTAACCTCTCTCCGTCTCTCTCTGACCCACTCTCTTCTTAACCTCTCTCCGTCTCTCCCTGACCCACTCTCTTCTTAACCTCTCTCCGTCTCTCTCTGACCCACTCTCTTCTTAACCTCTCTCCGTCTCTCTCTGACCCACTCTCTTCTTAACCTCTCTCCGTCTCTCTCTGACCCACTCTCTTCTTAACCTCTCTCCGTCTCTCTCTGACCCACTCTCTTCTTAACCTCTCTCCGTCTCTCTCTGACCCACTCTCTTCTTAAACTCTCTCTTCTTAACCTCTCTCCTTGTCTCTCTCACCCACTCTCTTCTTAACCTCTCTCCTTGTCTCTCTCTGACCCACTCTCTTCTTAACCTCTCTCCTTGTCTCTCTCACCCACTCTCTTCTTAACCTCTCTCCGTCTCTCTCTGACCCACTCTCTTCTTAACCTCTCTCCTTGTCTCTCTCACCCACTCTCTTCTTAACCTCTCTCCTTGTCTCTCTCACCCACTCTCTTCTTAACCTCTCTCCGTGTCTCTCTCACCCACTCTCTTCTTAACCTCTCTCCGTCTCTCCCTGACCCACTCTCTTCTTAACCTCTCTCCGTCTCTCTCTGACCCACTCTCTTCTTAACCTCTCTCCGTCTCTCTCTGACCCACTCTCTTCTTAACCTCTCTCCGTCTCTCTCTGACCCACTCTCTTCTTAACCTCTCTCCTTGTCTCTCTCACCCACTCTCTTCTTAACCTCTCTCCGTCTCTCTCTCACCCACTCTCTTCTTAACCTCCCTCCGTCTCTCTCTCACCCACTCTCTTCTTAACCTCTCTCCTTGTCTCTCTGACCCACTCTCTTCTTAACCTCTCTCCTTGTCTCTCTCTGACCCACTCTCTTCTTAACCTCTCTCCTTGTCTCTCTCACCCACTCTCTTCTTAACCTCTCTCCTTGTCTCTCTCTGACCCACTCTCTTCTTAACCTCTCTCCTTGTCTCTCTCACCCACTCTCTTCTTAACCTCTCTCCGTCTCTCACCCCATCTCTTCTTAACCTCTCCGTCTCTCCCACCCATTCTCTTCTTAACCTCTCTCCGTCCCTGACCCATTCTCTTCTTAACCTCTCTCCGTCTCTCCCTGACCCACTCTCTTCTTAACCTCTCTCCGTGTCTCTCTCACCCACTCTCTTCTTAACCTCTCTCCGTCTCTCCCTGACCCATTCTCTTCTTAACCTCTCTCCGTCTCTTCCTGACCCATTCTCTTCTTAACCTCTCTCCGTCTCTCCCTGACCCATTCTCTTCTTAACCTCTATCCGTCTCTCCCTGACCCATTCTCTTCTTAACCTCTCTCCGTCTCTTCCTGACCCATTCTCTTCTTAACCTCTCTTCGTCTCCTCTTGACCCATTCTCTTCTTAACCCTTTTGCAGTTCTCCTTGGTACTCTCCTCGCATCTCCGTGGTGTTGTAGGACTCTCAGTAGCTGAAGATGGAGGCTAAGTGTTCTCCAGCAGATAGCCTCACTGATTGGACTCATTCAAAATGATGTGTATCTTTTTTCATATAAACAAGGCTAATCGTGTATTGAAAAAAAAAGATAACTCAATTTCATCTGTAACTGCCTTGAATGATGACGTCATCAAGTTTGTAATATCTAACCAGTGAATACAGTATTTTTTCTCTTTATTTTGAATCGGTGCTGGTGAACAAATGTTAGCTTTACAAAAAGTTTCTTAAAATAATGATGTGTTTTGAAATCAATTGGGGTAATATTTGACAAGAAAAATATATCCATTTTCATTTGACATTCAAGCTCTTGTATGCAGAAGGTAATATTCCAAAATTTTAGTTTTATCATTGTTTTCCTCAAGTTCTACACGAGCCCAGTCCACCTCAGATGGTGAGAGAAATACTCCTAAATGTATAGAGAAGGAGGGACACAAATAAAGTGGTATTAAAGAATCTGCCAATAGTTACTCACCGCCAGTTTTCTGGTGTATCTCTTTTTCTTTTTTTATCTGTTTCTGTCTCTCTACCTTATCTATCTATCTGTGATACCAATCTCATCAATCGATCTGTCCTACCAATCTTATCAATCTATCTGCCTTTCAACCAAGAAATCTCCATAGCTGACATTTCAGTCTCATATTATAGCCCCAGACATGCTATTGTCGCCTCCACATATTGTTAAGAAAACCACAATACTTCGGTCGCGTCAGAGGACATGTCATTGTAAGATCACAAAGAAAATTGTGGAAGGAGAAGTCATTGCATTGAGAAAGAGTCCATATCTTCCAGACAGACTCCAAGTTTTGATATCTGCAGGTTCCACAAAATACTTAAAAGCGGGCTCTATGGCTAAGAGCATAATTAATATGATTAATATTAATTAATGAGTTAGTCAGAATGGTGTAAATGTAAAATCATAATAATTTACTCGCTTTCTTTTCAAAGAATTACTTTTCTTTTTTATGTTTCGGATTTCTTTAACACAGTGCATTATTTTTATTATATTTTTTGTTGTTTTCTCGAAGGATATTCATATCATCAGCTCTGTCTATTGTTTGTGGTTCCATAATTATCTGAGACATATAGAACAGAGAGAGAGGGAGAGAGAGACAGAGACAGAGAGAGAAGGGGGGAGAGCGAGAGAAAGAGAGAAAGAAATATAGAGGGGGTTAGAAACAGAGGGAAAGGAGAATAAAATATAACCGGGTTTTTTTGTTCATATTTCCGCCTTTCGTGCACTACTGAGCGAAATGATGAAGTACCTGGGTTTTATTCGATAAGACAACACCCACAAGAGATATGAACCTCTCTTTACATGAGATAAGGCTATCAGTTAGACGATGGATGTAGCTTGTAACTAGATTTTGATAAACTTCTACTGATGACAATTAAAAAAATATGATTTTTGTTACTCTTATCACGTTGTCAGAAGAGTTCAGGACATGTTGTTTTTATCAGTTCGCTCTTCTCAAACAGGTGCAGCGCATCGGTAAAGAGAGCTGAAAACTCTGAAAATTAATGAAAAAAAAAAGAAAGCAAAAGAAAAGAAACGTAATAGCATAATGTAAGGTAAAATACATAATTTATGGTTTACACTTTTTAGATATGTCGGTATTTTGATAAGATCATAAATATAGAATACTAATCTGAAAAGTAGTTTTTTATGTCTAGAAATTTGGTAGTGATAGTAGTAGTAGTAGTAGTAGTAGTAGTAGTAGTAGTAGTAGTAGTAGTAGTAGTAGTAGTAGTAGTAGTAGTAGTAGTAGTAGTAGTAGTAGTAGTAGTAGTAGTAGTAGTAGTAGTAGTAGTAGTAGTAGTAGTAGTAGTAGTAGCAGCAGCAGCAGCAGCAGCAGCAGCAGCAGCAGCAGCAGCAGCAGCAGCAGCAGTAGTAATGTTCTGGAGTCAACAATACTAATAGTAATAGTTTTAGGCGTATAGTGCGTAGTTCTCGTAGTGATTGTAAATATATTTTTTTTAATTGCTGTAGTGAAACACATACCAAACCCATGTTGTGTGCAGAAAATGTAACGTCACTGTCGCTTTATTGTTTAATTATTGTTACCAAAGTTTAGCGAAATAATAAAGTAAAGAAGCGACAGGTGTATATAATGATAAACTAGGGTTAGTGGGCGTCATTCCTAAAAAATCGTTTTGGTTTTTTTTTTCAACATATAAGATTCAGATAGGCATGATCGTAAAAAAAGAGGATATGGTTACTTCTTTTATATACATCAAAATTTCGAACGGGTGGTGTACATTTTTAATAGAACAAAGCTTATGTTTTGTAATCCTTATGTATCCAGTTCTTATTTGGCGCAAAACAACAACAACAACAAAACATTCATATTCTTTCATAGGTTCAGTCTAACTTGCAACATATACAATAAAATCAACATCATTTTCTTCTTCTTTTTTTTTTGAAAGCGAAAGCATAAATCCAATATGATGTTAGTATTTTTGAAGCGTTGCGATTTCTTATACTGCCTTCAGAAATTGGCGAGGCAGTTTTCCTTCAAAGTCGGTTGGCAAGAACTTAATTTCCCTTCACGCCAGATAGAACATGGTTCGAGCAAATCTGCAAGGAATAACGTTAATTTTACTCATTGGAAGATTTTTCGCAAATCGGCATTAATTTTTTTATAATTTTTTGATATTATTTCAAAGAACATAAAAGAAATAATGTCGCTTATTTATTATTTTTGCACTAGCTGCATCTGCTATCTTTTGCTTTGTGTTAAAGTGGATTCGTTTAAGTTTAAATAACACTCCATTGTCCCTTCTTGATGGAATGAACATTGGTACGTTGATGTAGTAAAAAAAAAGAAAAAAAAACAGGAAAAAATATGGTCGATTAAAAAAATATAATAACAAAAACAAACACAGAAGTCTGAAATCAAATTTCATCGCATGTCATAGATATTCTAAAATTGTCTAGGTAAATATAAGGTTTCTGGTGTAAGTCTAAATCCATTTATTTATCAATATCTTTATGTAGATCTAGAATCTACAAGTTACAACAATTGAGAGAAAATTTAGGGTCTATATCGAGATATTATACGGATAAAGTACTGAATCTACGCTTACTCTAGATAGGTATATTTTTATTTTTATCTTTTTTATTTTTTATTTGAATACTGTATATTCCAACAAGTTTTGACGGTCTGGGAAAATAGATTTGTCCATATTCGGTAAATTTTTAATATTCAATTGTGAAAAATTTTCAACTTCATCTGGGCCTTTGGATTAGATTTTTTTATCCAATTTTTTATTTGAGATAAAAAACTTAATTTTCTGCTCGATCGCGATTCATTTTTCGAAGTCAAAACACGACATCTGATTACAGCTAATTTTGTATGCTTAATTGCTATAATTTGTTATAAATTGTACCATAACCTTAAACCTAACCTTCGCTCTAACCCTAAACCTCACCCTCACATTAACCCTTAACCCTAAACTTAACCCTGACCATAACCCTTCCTTTAATCTTTAAATCTCAACCTAACCCTAACCCTAACCCTTATCCAAACTTTATTCCTAACCATTACCCTCACCATTTCCCTGACCCTAACCTTAACTCCAACCCTAATCCTAGCACCAACCTTAACCCTAACCCTAATCCTAATCAAATCTAAGCCCAACTACTGGGGTTAGAGTTAGGGTTAGGGGTTTTTTTGGTTTGGGTTTAAGGTTAGGTTTAGAGTTAGAAGTTGGTTTAAGTTATGGATCATGGTTAGGGTTAGTGTATGAAAACCGGTAAGAATTTGGGTTAGAATTAGTATTTGAGTTCAGGTAATGGTCAGGGTAAGGTGAGGGTTATTGTTAATGTTAAAGTTAGGTGCAAGGGGTTAGAGTTAAGGTTGGGTTAGGGTTTAGGGTTAGGCTGAATGTTAGGTCTATGGTAAGGGTTCGAGGTTAGGGTTATTGTTAGTGGTAAAGTTTGTTTGGTTTTGTGTTAGGTTTTTCTTGGGTTAAGGTTAGGATTAAGGTTAGCACAGGGTGAGGTTTGGGTTAGGGTTAGATTTAGTTTAGTTTTACTGTTAGGGTTATGGGATAATGGTTAGGGTTTAAATTATGCGTTAGGGATTAGGAGTTAAGGTTACGGTTACTATGAGATATAGGGGTTATGTTTGGGTTAAGCTATGGGTTAGAGTTAATATCAGGTTTAGGGTACGGGTTAAGTTACTGTTAAGAGTTACTTTTAGGGTTAGGAAATGGGTAAGAGTTACGATTAGGGTTAGTGTCCGGGTTAAGGTTAGTGTAAGAGTTAGTGTACGGGTTAGGGTTAGGTTTAAGTTAAGGTTAGGGTTAGGATTAGGGATAGGGTTGGCGTTAAGGTTAAGTATAGGGGTTAGGATTAGTGTTAGTTTTAGATTAGCTGTTAGGGTTAAGGTTGACGATTAGGTTTAGGGTAGAGTTTGTTTAAGGGTTATGTTCAGGGTAAAGGGTAAGGAGTTAGCGTTAAAGCTTGAAAGTTAAGATTAGGGTTAAGGATAAGTGTTAGGTTTGGTGTTAGGGTTATCGTTAGGGTTAAGGTTAAGGTTATGGTTAATGTTAGGGTTAAGGTGAGGTTGGGAGTTACGTTTAGGGTTAGACTTAGGGTTAGTGTTAAGGGTTAAGTTTGGGGTTAGGCTTGCGGTTATTTTTAGTGTACAGATTAAGGGTTAGAAATTTTTGTAAAGGCTGGGTTAAATTAGGGTTAATGTTAGGGTTAGGTTTTCGCTTAGGATAAGGCTTTTTGATAGAGTCAGAGCTACGTAAAGTGATACGTGTAGGGGTTACTGGTAATCTTAAAGTTAGGGTTAGACTCAGGAATAGGGTTAGAGTTTGGGTTTGGGTTAGTGTTGGGGTTAGGGTTAGGTTAGCTATAGTGTTAGGGTTAGGGATAGGTTTAAGGGTTTACGGCTAAGGTTTAGGGTTAGAGTTTGGGTTGGGTTAGAGTTATGGTAAGTGTAGGGTGACTGTAAGGATTGGGGTTAGAGTTAGGGGTAAGGGTTAGCGTTAGGGTTAGGATTACGGTACGAGTTAGGGTTTGGGTACGGGTAAGGGTTTGTGTTAGTGTTAGGGGTAAGGGTGTAGAATTAGGATTAATGTAGGGTTGAGGTTAATGATATGGTTAGTTTTTAATGTTAGGGTTAGGCTTAGTTAGGGAAAAGAGTAGGTTTAGGGTTTGAGTTAGTGTTAGGACTAGGAATCCGCTTAGGAGTTAGGTTGTGTTATTGCTAAGGTTATCATTAAAGTTATGGTTTAGAGTAGAGGTAGGTGTAGGTTTAGGGTTAAGGTAAGGTTTTTGGGTTTAGAGTTTAGGGTTAGTATTAGGGATTTTGTTTCGATTAGGGTTAGGGTTAGGGTTTATGTTAGGGTTACTGTTTGGTTTCAGATTTGGGCTTGGGGGATTTGTAGTAGTTAGGGTTGGTTTTAGAGCTAAAATTAGGGATAGGGTTTTGGTTAGGATTAGGGGTTAAGGTTACGGTTACGGTTAAGATTAGGGTTAGAGAAATTGTTAATTGTAGGGGTAGGTGAAGGGGTATGGGTGAGATAAGGGTTAAGGTTTGGGTTTTAAGTTGGGGGTTTAGGGTAAGTGCTAGAGTTTTTGTTTGGGTAGGCTTATGGATAAAGTTTCGGGTTAGGGTTAGAGTTAGGATTAGGGTCAGGGTTAGGTTTATTGTTAGTGTTAGAATTAGGGATTAGGTTCAGGAAATATATTTAAGGTTATTGTTAAGGTTAAAGTTAGAATGATTGTTCGGGTTCTTTTAAAAATAGGGTTAGGGTTATTGTTATGATACGGGTTTGGTTTAGGTTTAGGGTTAAAGTTAGGTTACGGGTAACGGATGGCGTAAGTGTTAGTGCAAGGATTAGGGATAGTGGTAAGCTAGGAGTTATGATTAGAGTACGGGTAAGACTTTGGTTTGTGGGTTAGGGTAAGGGGACAGGGTGCTTAGGGTAAGAGTTAGAGTTAAGGTTAGGGGTTAGGGTTATGGTTATGGTTAGGATTAAGGTTAGGGTTATGGTAAGGCTTAGGATTAAGGTTATAGTTATGGCTAAGGGTTAGTATTAGGGTTAGGGTGTGGCTTAGGGTTAGGTTTAGGGTTATGGTTAGGGTTAGGATTACGGATAAGGTTTCGGGTTAGGGTTAAGGTTAGGGATTAGGTTTAGGTCTAGGGTTTGGATTAGGGTTAAGGTTAGGGGTAAGGTTTAAGGGTAAGAATCAGGGTTGAGAGTTAAAGTTATGGATACGGTTAGGGATTAGGGTTAGATTTATGGTTAAGGGTTAAGTATAAGGGTTAGGGTTAAGTCTTAACGGTTATCGTGAAGGTTATTGTTCGTGTTAGTTTAGGGTGCGGGTAAAATATTTCTCATGGGATTTGAGGAGCAGATCTCGGTTCAGTTACTGCTTGGCTAATTATTAACGCAAGGAAGTTCATTTTTTTTTTTTACTGAAAACGAAAATCAGAGCTTTCTAAGAAACTTAGGCTTTGAGTTAAGTTAGGGGTAGTGGCAGGTGTAGGTGATAGAGTTAGGGTTATGGTTAAGGTTAGTTTTAATGATAGGTGTTTAGGGTTAAGGTTTGTGTGTGTTGTTAGGGTTAGGACTAAGGTGCGGGTTAGGGGTAGGTGTAGCAGTTAGGGTATGGGTTAGGATCAAGGTTAAGATCATTTTTAGAGTTAGGGTTGAGGTTCTGGTTCTGGTTATGGTAATGGTTAGAGTTAGCGTTAGGGGTAGGGGTAGGTTTAAGAGTAGGTTAGACTTAACGTTATCCTTTTGGGTTTAGGGTTTAGGATTAGTGTTAGGGTTTTGGTTGGGTTAGGGTTAAGGTTACGGTTAGCGTTGAGGTTAGCGTTAGGGTTAGAGATTGTGTTAGGCTAAGAGTTAGGATTAGGGGTAAGGTTGAGGAATTAGTTGGGGTTAAGGTTAGGGTTAAATTTAGATTTAGGGCTTAGGGTTAAGTTAAGGATCATGATTAGTATTAGGGTTATGGTAAGGGTTTATAGTTTAGGGTTATGGTTAGAGTTAGGAATAAAAATTCTGTTTAGGGGTAGAGCTAGGGTTATGGTTAGGTTTTAGGTTTAAATTTCGGGTTTGTATTAGGGTTAGGGTTATGTTTAAGGGTTAAGGATAAGGGTTAGGATCAAAGGATTAGGGTTAGGGTTTAGGGTTAATATTTTGGTTAAGGGTTAAGTTTTATGGTTAGGGTTAAGGGTTAGGATTAGGGTTGGGTTTAAATCTTTCTCAATTGACTTGAGTTGCAGATCTCGGTTTAAATTGTTGCGTGGCTAATAACTACCGCAAGGCAGTTAACTTTCATGCACGTAACGGGAAAATCAGAGCTTTCTAATAACTGTTTAAGAAGATCTTAAAAACAGATTTAGAAAGAACAGAATAATATATTTTTCTTTGCTCGATTTTTCCTGAACTCAATTGGGCGTGGTGCCGATGCCAAGTCTAACCGTGAATGAAAACTTAAGCTGCTGAAAAGCTGTGACGCTATTCTCTCGTTCACCGTGTCATAATCTTGGCCTGTGTAACAACAACAACAACAAGATTGTAGGCGAAGACTTCCTAGATCTAATCTCTACTGTTATCCGTCAGTGCTGAGCGCTCAACATGATAGGAGCAATCTCTAACACCTCGACCAGCCAGAGATAGCTCGGCTGAGGCACGGAGATTGTGCTGTATCGGTGAAAATACTGGATATTGGCCTGGGGAACAGTGTTGTAGGGAGAGAGAGAGGTGTGCAATTAGAGAGAGAGAGGGGGGGGGGGAATATAGAAAAAGAGAGAGGGAGAGGGAGAGAGAGACAGAAAGACAGACAGAGAGGGAAAGTAAAGATGAGAGAGAAGTTGAAGAAGACGGAGCGAGGGTTAAGACGAGAGAGACTGAGAGACAGAGACAGAGAGGAGGTAAAAAAGAAAGACGATAATGGAAGAGGTTTAAATGAGAGGGAGAAAAAAATAAATTTTAACATGAGAAAGAATGGAGGTGTAAAGGAGGGTTTTCATAAAGGATAGCTGCTTCATGAAATTTTCATGGGAAAGGGCCGGGGAATAAGTTAATTAGATTGATATATTGAAAGAGAGAGAGAGAGAGAGAGAGAGAGAGAGAGAGAGAGAGAGAGAGAGAAACAGAAGAAGAAGAAGAAGAAGAAATCAGACACTCTTGGTGTAGTAACTGAAAAGAGGAAATCTTAAATGGAAGGACAGACTGGTGTAGAGATGAATATACAAGGATACAACAAAAATAATGTACGATATAGAGATAGAAAAAAAAGAAAGAAGGAATGGTATCCAGTATTATCACATTACCAAAACGATATTCTCAGTGATTCAGAAGATATTTAGCGTGGTGGTGCTGGTGTGAGTGTTGTGAGAGGGGGGAGGGGGTGTAGTGAGCGGCGATTAGAGCAGTAAGCCATTGAGAAGGCGCGTGAAGAACTTAGCCTTGTGTGAGAGTAGGTTATGAAGGAGAGGGGGAGGGGAGGGAGAGAGAGAGAGACGGAGAAGGAGAAGAAGGAAGAAGAGGGTGGTAGATCTAGTAGACCAGAGATATTCCTTGGCCTGACAAACCACCACTACAACCCAAGCCTCGGAGCTGTAAGAGATTTTCATTTTCCATATAGGGGCCCTTATCACCAGGCGAGTGTGATAACTGTCCGGGACAGAGGGCCGAGCAAGATACCGGCAGATAGAAGGCCACTACGAATACGCCATCGGAGAGCCGACACAGACCAGTTTGTAAGTTGAACACTATTGGATTCTTTCTCTTCTAGATTTAGATTTTATATATAATATTATTGCTCTGACAGCCGAGAAAAGTAGTTGGGTCGTTAGGGAATGTGGATTTAGAGCCTGGCTTTTGTTTTTTCTGGAAGAAAGCAAAGAAAAGATACTGGGTGCGTTTGATAGTATTGATTTCTCTCTTAGTTTTGGAAACGGTTTTATCATCGTATGGATAGAACTCATGAAGCTTGTGTTAGAGTTTGCTTAAATTCTGAAGGATTTGGGATCTAGGTGGCTAAGTTCTGAACCATAATTTTATGATTTTTTTTTTAATTTAAAGATATAAGACTAAAACAGGGCGAGATAGAAAAAAGTTTTGAATTCTTTTTGAAAAGGTGATTAGTAAAGACAGTCACCTGCAATACTAGGGCAGAATCGGTGGTGTCCTAATAGACTGTAAAGAGAAGCAAAAAACGTTCTTTATTTCCTTTGAAATACCCATTTTTCATAGATTTTATTTACGCTAAAATTATTTACCAGACCTAATCCAATACCTTTGTAGGAGAATAAGAAATATTCCATACTCAAAGTATTAAAAATGGTTCCTTTTGAAAGTTTCGCGAGCGGATTATTTCTGTTTTATCGTGGGCGCCATGTACAATCATGGCCTACATTAGGTAAGTTGCCCAAGATAAGTACCATAAGACTTAGTATTATTCCAATTTCTCTCTTATCTCTCATTTTCGTTGGAAGTTTATATAAAAGCGATGAGTTACTGATTTTCTAAATATAGAGCTTATCATTCTGTTTAATGAGAAAAATATAGAATTTTGTTTACTGCAAACTTATGTAGATCTACATGAGGAAGAGCTCTTGGCTAGTTATAAATAAGAATTATAAGAGCTGGAGATTTAGATAATGCGTTTGTTCTCGTCATTTTCACTTAAAGTCTTATCCAAACTACCTAAAACTTTAGCTCTTATAGTTCTTGCAGAATTATTCAGTAAGCCTAGAAAATTCTGAACAATAGCAACAAAGGTAAAGGTGAGTCGTGTAAGGCATGTAAAGATATGTCACCTAAAAACAGTTTTGAGTGAGACTCTTTAAGAAATAGAAATCGGTTATCTATTTTCAGATTAAAAAGAAAAAATGGAAAGGCTCTTGATATAGAAGTGCTAGAATTATAATTTTTTTACCTTTGAAAGGCAAAAATTTTTTGCATGATTTTTGTTCCAAAGTATCAATAATTGCTTCAAATTGGAACTTGGGCGTCACAAATATGACATATTTTGCAGGCTGTTTCCCCTGCATTAAGTTAAGGAGTATAACTGCCCAGATCCAGAATGGGTAAATTCCTTTTGATAAAAGTACAGAGAAATATGCCTAGTTTCCAGTATATGTTCTTGTTAGAGAAATTGTGTTGAATACTTTGCGCGCAAAATATTATTTGACCAGAGAGGAAAATCAAAATCATTTCCATTACTTCTAACGTCGCAATTATTTATGCAAGACTCATCAATGTTGAAACGAATCTTTTCTGGCGTTTAGAAAAGCATACACAAAAATTGTTGAAAAGTAAAACAAAGACGTATTTGATATTATTTTGTATTGTGTAGTTTATCTCTACCTTTATCTTTCAATATTTTGTAAAATATGATTTAAATTTTGCTTTAGAATTTATGTAAATTAATGCCTCCAAAAAATTAATAATATTTAAAAATGAAGGAGACAACAAAGAATTAAACGTAGAAGTAACTTATTTACGTTTTGCTATTGAATGTTAGTTCTGCTTTGTAAAGACAAACAAATTCTATTCATGGCATACAGCAATCCTCTTTACTCACCATAGAAAGCAAAAAGAAATGAACAATCTGGGTTTTTTTGTTTTTGTTTTGTTTATTTTGTTTTGTTTTTTTTTAATTCCATTGCTGTTTTAGTTTGTGCTTTTACTGAAATTGACCATAAAGGACATTATTTATTAATTGTTTAACATAATCTCTATTATCTTTCATCAAAGAGTGTTAACACCAAACGCTTAATTCAATCTGAATATCATTCAGCTTGGGCTTATTTTAATCTTGACATACCGTTTGCTTTTTGTTCAATTTTACGGGCAATACGAAGCTAAGTAGGTTTTGGAAGACATGATGGCGTCAAAAAGACAACGACCTTGAAACAGCGAATTGAATCCTTGGCGGAAAACCTAATCAATAATAATAATGATAATAATAATAATAATAATAATAATAATAATAATAATAATAATAATAATAATAATAATAATAATAATAATAATAATAATAATAATAATAATAATAATAATAATAATAATAATAATAATAATAATAATAATGATGATAATAATAATAATAATAATAATAATAATAATAATAATAATAATAATAATAATAATAATAATAATAATAATAATAATAATAATAATAATAATAATGATAATAATAATAATAATAATAATAATAATAATAATAATAATAATAATAATAATAATAATAATAATAATAATAATAATAATAATAATGATGATAACAATAATAATAATAATAATAATAATAATAATAATAATAATAATAATAATAATAATAATAATAATAATAATAATAATAATAATAATAATCAGGAAAGCGAGCGCATTCTTTGAAATTCGTATTGAACATCTTTATCTTCTTGTCTATAACAACTGATTCAATAAAGAAAATGTACAAAGCCAGTCCACCAAGAACGGTGACGTCACCTCAGGGCTTCTTGTCATAATATTTATCTCTTAATCTCAATTCTGGAAAAGGTATTCATTCTTTGTTTTAAAACGTTTTTATTCTACACTGATTATGAAGTTATAGCAATAATTATTACTTTATGTCATTATCGTATTCCGATGTGTCGCGATCAATCGGTGAGAGCTAAGATCTATGCCCTGACTGGAAGACCTCCAGTGAGGTCCTCTTGTTTGACGCTAGGGTTATTTGTGCACGCAACCTTTCTTTGAAGAATATAGCGCAGTCGGTAAAGCGCCCAGCTTACAGTTTGGAGGTCCGGGGTTCGAATCCAAGCTTAGGGGCTAATTTCGGACCGTCCAATGGTTGGATGAGATCTCGTCAAACTAATCCTATCTGAAGACCTGACGGGAGTCTCTGTGACTGTAGTGGTCGTTGCCTTTTGCGACTGAAAACGAGCAAATGCATAAATTTTCCCTACCTCGCACACCAGAATTCATTGGCGGCCCTATAAGGCTTATCTCATAAAGATTATAAACAAATAAGATTTTTTTGGTCCATTTCTGGCTTTGTTTTTTTTTTTTGTTTGTTTTGGTTTGGTTTTTTTCAGCTCATATAATTGATGCTGTGATAAAGCATTCCTATTTTTCCTCGACACTGGTCTAAACTATGTTTATGTTGATAGAGTAGTGTATGTTACAGTACTAGACTCCCTAGATTAGTATTTAAATCTAACCATAGAGAATGTATCTGAGGAGTTGCGTAAAAAATTAATTATTTTAGGAGTGACAATTATCCATTTTTGTTTGAGTGTTTGTGTGTTTCTTTGTAGGTTACTGTTTTTTCTTTTTTCTTTTTTTTCTTTTTTTTTTTTTTTTTTTGGGGGGGGGGGGGGGGGGGTTGGAGGGGTTGTGTTTGTTTTTTTACGTGCTCAGTCCCAAAATACTATGACAAATATTTTTTTTCCTGACAAGTTTTTATGGCATAGCATGCTCAATCTTGCTCAAACTAAAATTAATAAAATATTTTAAAGTATTTGCAAAGAATAAGAAGAGTTAGCTGATATCTAAAATTCACAATTGTTTAAGATATTTTTCAACGCTCATTCTTATAATTTAAATTACCATAAAAAAAGCTCCCATAAGGCAATGCAACTCTTGGCACTATTTGCGAGAATAGATCTACAGCCTTATGCTGAGCGTTTATATTTTTTACAAACTTTAAGAACGGTCAGAATTAGCCAATTTGCCATTTTTGAACTTTGTTCTGGTTTTACATTGAGAAACTCGAAATCCCTGAAGTGATTCCTTACAGGTGCATATTAATAACACGGAAAACTATTTTTTCAAATAACTCTGCAATCCTAAACTAACTTATCATTGTAATTCTTGCTCCTTGAGTGGATATCTTCTTTATCACCGACCACCCATGATACACTGCAGTGGATTTGTTTCCCAGCACCAGTGTTCCTATTCTTTCGCATTGTTTTTCTTTTAACTTATTATAGCAGCTAGCTTAATATTTCATGACTAACAGGTGTCTACTTCAATAAAAAAAAAAAGAAAGCTCTACATCTAATAATTATCGAGGTCATCCAATTAAAACAATTGAAAGATTTTTGGGTTTGACTTCGAGTGCTGTCATGGGATCATCTAGAAAGATAAAACTTCATCACACACTGATAACCGCCCTACTTAGGTCAGGCCATTTGACTTCTACTGCACAAAGAGAGAGAGAGAGAGAGAGAGAGAGAGAGAGAGAGAGAGAGAGAGAGAGAGAGAGAGAGAGAGAGAGAGAGAGAGAGAAGATAACATACTGAGAGAGAAGAGATGTTTATATCTGATAGATAAATTAAAAGGAAAATATATCGATGGCTAAATCGATAGATAGATAGATAGATAGAAAGATAGATAGATAGATAGATAGATAGATAGGCAGATAGATAGATAGATAGATAGATAGATAGATAGATAGATAGATAGATAGATAGATAGATAGATAGAGAAAGAGAGAGAGAGATAGATAGATAGATAGATAGATAGATAGATAGATAGATAGATAGATAGATAGATAAATAAAAGATAGATGGATAGATAGATAGATAGATAGATAGATAGATAGATAGATAGATAGATAGATAGACAGATAGTTAGACAGATAGAAAGATAGATAGATAGACAAGAGAGAAAGTTGATAGATCGCAAGGTCTGGATAAAATGATTGCAGGATAGTGAGAAATAGAAAGAAGTTTTCGCGATGGGGGAGTTAAGTAAGTAAACAAATTACATCGTTAAAAATCCTAGAAACGTTATTGTCAATATATGAAAAGCAATCATAAGAAAAGTCAACTCTCTCTTTTTCTTTCTGCGTTTTGCATTTTCACTTACGATTTAATGTCTGTTTTTAGAGGTAGAACATCTTTTTTTCGCCTCTCAGTCTAAGAATCCAGCGACTTATCCTTACGGTGGATGTAGTCAGAGCAAACAATATAAATTTTGTTCCTCGCATTGAATTAGATAAATTACGAAAGAATTGGGTTTTTTTTACTTCGTTTTCATTGACTAATTGTGTAAAAAAAAATACTTAAAGATGGAAAAATAGATAAACTACAGTTTGCATTATTCTTTTTGGATTTAATTTTTTTTTTAATTGGAATATGGTGATAAATAAATTCTTTTCTTTTATATTTTTCACTTTTGTGATTTTCCTCACATCATTTATTATTGATCTATGTTACTATACAAACCCTGTATGTCTCAAGGGTCAAAAACTAAGGTAGTTTTTCTTCTTATCAGATCCATCGCATGATTTTTTTTTTTAATTGAGTGGTATTTTCTTTTTAACGAAGTAGATATGACTCTTCTTTGGTTCCATTTTTCTCGCTACATCTAAATCACATGCAGCCACTTATATCTTCAAGGACTACACGGTGGCTAAAAATTTGCTTGACTGATCTCAGAGATAACATTTTCAAAAACAATCTTAACCGGTTTCGTTACTTCGAAAAACTGACTAAGTTTAGAATAGAAATAAGATAAAATTACAATTCAAGTTTTTAAATTTCTCATAGCGCTTTTACATTACTTTAGTGCAATGCATAAAAGTCAAGAAAATTTAAATCATGATTTATCCAATCTATTCACAGATTTCTCTGAATCAGACTCAAAAGAAATCAAATCAAGAAGATTTTAAACAATAATGTTATAAAACTTCTAGTCTCAATTCTAGATTCCCATAAGCTTTACTAACACGTCATTCATATGCCGCTATAATTAATATCCTTTTGTAACTTAAATTTAGTAACATAACAATATCTTAAGTCACGAACTCTCTCTCTCTCTCTCTCTCTCTCTCTCTCTCTCTCTCTCTCTCTCTCTCTCTCTCTCTCTCTCTCTCTCTCTCTCTCTCTCTCCCTCTCTCTCTCTCTCTCTCTCTCTCTCTCTCTCTCAGAAAATCTCTCCAGCTCCATCTGACTGTCCCCAGTTCCCCCCCCCCCCTCAATTTTTGCCACCAAATCTCACGCTAGCCCTGCGGCTGTAGCACATCCATTATAACTTTATGCGTTTTGATATTAAAATCTTTCCAAGAGTTTTCTTGCTCCGACCGTAATCTGATTTTATCTCGAAGTGGCCGTAAAATTTAATGGTCGGCTTATCTCGCGGAGATCTCCGAGTTATCTTCCCTTGCCATCGGGTGCCGGTGGATGCGAGCACTGGTAGGGTACGCTGAGGATCCTGGGGGGACCTCGTGAGTACAGTGGATCAAGAGGATCATCTGGTTCATGGTACTCGAGGAGAGTTTGGGAGGGCTGCACCTTCACACCCCAGGGGATCATGGTATTGTTTGGAGTCCACTACTAGATCTCCATACATGTCTCTCTCCAGGGGTAGAAGGGCAAAGGGAGATTTTGCAGCATCTTGGTTGGTTTTTGTTTTGTAATTTTGGGTGTGTCTGTTTAGGTATCAAGACACCAAAGCGAGGCCCTATCGAGGTGCAGGTTCGATCCCTGACTGTTCTATTCTGTTCTTATGTTTTCTCTTCCTTCGTCTTATTTGTCGGTCTCGAGCTAGATCTCGGTTTGTCGTTGATTTTTCTATACTATTTCTTTGCTAGTCGAATGCAACTCGGTTTTTATTTGTTGTACTGTTGTGATTGTGTTGCTTTTTTTGTACTGAATACCAGTTTCCTTGTTCAAAGTACTAGCAGGACATAATGAGCAGAAAAAAGTTTCCCTTAAAATTATACCTCCATCTCTCTCTCTCTCTCTCTCTCTCTCTCTCTCTCTCTCTCTCTCTCTCTCTCTCTCTCTCTCTCTCTCTCTCTCTCTCTCTCTCTCTCTCTCTCTCTCTCTCTCTCTCTCTCTCACTCTCTCTCTCTCTCTCTTTCCACTCTCTTTCCTCCATTTCTCTTGTCCCCTCTCCGATTTTCTTACAATTTATTGTAATCTTGTTATTTCAAATAAAAAAGGATTCAGGCAAAACAAATATCTTTGCGAAAAAAAAATATTATTCAAAAATTACACTGCAGCTTACAATAAACAAAAAGAATGTAAAAAGCAATATAAATCACAATATAATATGCCTTTTTTCTGATATTTCTAATTTATTTTGTTGAATAAGTGTAAGAAATCTCCAGTTTTCTACACTTGTGAGATCTCGGAGGCTCTGGGACGGCTCCCGAGCACTGAGAAAGTTCGGCTTTGAGGTTTCTCAGAGAAACAGGACGGAAGGAGGAGGGGAGAAGTAGAGAAAGACATAAATATATTAGAGGGGCGGGGTTTTTAAAAAAGATTGGGAGTAAATTGTGTTGGTGGTTTAAAAATATATGAATCGAGATAGAAAGATAGATAGATAGACAGACTGACAGACAGACAGACAGACAGACAGACAGACAGACAGACAGACAGACAGACAGATAGATAGATAGATAGATAGATAGATAGATAGATAGATAGATAGATAGATAGATAGATAGATTGGCTGATCAATATAAATAATTCAACAAAAAACGATAGAGGATGGACGAGATATAGTCTAGAGGTTAAAAAGGAGAAGAGAGAAGGGCTATCATTAGGGTTTGGAAGAAAAATTCTTAACGAATGGAGAATAGAGCAAGTTTCCCAACTGCATGCTCAACTGTAAACATTTTAAATTCCGCACTATTTGTGTGATCTTTGGTCTGGGAACATGCCATGATTTCAATCTTGTTAGATCCTGGTTTTTGGTCATAAATCTCTAGCATATTTTAGAAGTGTTAAGTGATGAAAACGAATACCTCAGAGTTTTTGACCCTCTGAGTGTCTGTTACCCTACAGCAAGCTGGGGCAATGAATGTGCGATGGCATAAATTATTTGGCACACTCAGACGTTTGTGTGTCGGTGGAAGAGGTCGTGATGTTTATAATAACTGGTGTTGATGATAACAGAGGCACCAATAACAAGAAATCCACCACAAACAACAACAACAACAACAGAAGCAACAACAACAACATCAACAGAAACAACAACAACTAAAGAAATAATAGCAACAACAATAATAATATATGTAAAATATGCAAAATATGCACCAAGAGGATGTGGTAAACATAAAACACAGCGATAATGACAAAGGAAAAGATTCGCAGGTTAAATAGAGCAGTAACATTTTTAATTTAATCATAGAAGGGAGTAAAGAAAATGATCTGAAAACACCTTCTTTTATTCTTCCCTATGTAATTTTATCCCTGAATGTGTTTATACTGTTTATCTATCTATAAATCTATCTATCAATCAATTTATACATCTTTCGTCAATCATTCAATCTATCTATCTATTCATCTACTTATCTATCAATCTATCTATTTATCTATCTATCTATCTCTCTATCTATCTATCTGTATATCTATCTATTTATCTATATCTATCTACCTAACTATCTACCATTGTGTAGATCAGGCATACAAGTAATATTCCTTTTAATGATAAGATTTCTGAAAGCCGTTATAAAAACAAAAGATTAACATGAAGAAGTTCATTGCCGATGAAAAGTTTTTCCCAAGCTCAAAGATCTAATATCATTTAGTTTTTCAGATTTTCCATAAAGGGAAAAAAAAAAAAAGAAAGCTAAAAAATCTCCAAATCAATATTATCTTCGCTCTTACTTAAAATATTTCTTTTGGTAATGACTTATGATTGCCTTAATCTGTTTCCTCTCTTTCTTTGAAGTTACAATTCGTCGATGGAAATTGGTTCAATTTTTATTCCGCCTCCATAAAGCCCCATTACGCACCATATAATTGTTTTCCTTTCATTTTCACCCCCCTTTGATTCGTCGTGATTACGTCCCTTGTTTGTCGAACTCTCTTTACTCAGAAGACAAACTAAACACCTTGACGGCTCTCTGGGCGGGAACTAGATATAGAATTCTAGATCTAGACCGTCTAGAACATGGAACTAAGTAGCAGCTAATTTTTGCTGTATGTTGAAGACATGTCTTGTCTCCACGATTTAATGTTAGAGAAACGCTTGACCAGTTGAGAAAACTGAGAAACTCATTACCTTGGACCAACAAAAGAGTGTCTTGGTCATGGTTTCAAGAGTTGGCGTGTCCACAAGGTCCAAATTATTAACCGTTACGTCAGTGGAGGGGTTTTCTCGTGAGCATAAGACAAACCATAGGTTATATTTCATATAGCGATAGAAGCCAGTTGAGAGTGAATCTATAACTCCTAATTTTAGAGACCTTCATAAGTCTTAGGTCCACCTCTATTTTTCTCCCGATGTTAGTGGGTAATAAGTATGACGGTTTAAAGACTAGTATAACAAAATGCCAGCTTCATATGCTCTACCTCATCTCTTAGTCTCTATCTCTTCCCTGTCTCTGGCTTTTTTGTATTTCTGTCTTTCTGTCTCTAGGTCTGCCTATCTGTCTGTTTATCTCTTCCTCCATTCGTCTGCTTTTCTCTCTCTCTCTCTCTCTCTCTCTCTCTCTCTCTCTCTCTCTCTATCTATCTATCTATCTATCTCTCTATCTATCTATATATCTATCTGTCTATCTCTCTGTCTCTCTCCCCTCTCTTTCTCTTTCTCCCTCTCTGTCGCTCTCTCTCTCTCTCTTTCTCTCTCTCTCTCTCTCTCTCTCTCTCTCTCTCTCTCTCTCTCTCTCTCTCTCTCTCTCTCTCTGTCTTCTTCTTCTTCTTCTTCTTCTTTTCTTTTTTTTAATGTCCTTGATCTTTTGGGAATGTTCATAGATGTGCTTCATTATGGTTTCTTTGGCTCTATGGAAAAGTAGGAACAACTCACTATAAAATAGTGATAACTTTTGATAGCATTGACATTGCACACCACCAAAAGAGAAAGAGCACTTCTCCCTATTCTATTTCTTTCTTTCTTTCTTTTTTTTTTTTAATGCTTTGTTCTGAGAAATTGTTCATTGCTTTATTCTACTACATCAAGAACTTCTATGTAGATCACAGTTGCGTGGACAAAAACTCTAGATCTTATCCTGGAGAGGAAAACGACTCGCAAAGTGCGGTCGATGGGCGGAGCCTATCCCCGGCGGGGACTACAAGTTTTCAGTTAGAGGGAGGGGCTAGCACCGTGCTTCTCAAAGTGGGCGTGGCCACCGACCTGTGCAACAGTAACTGGCTGTGGTTTATTGAGATGAGGTAAGATTGTGCTCGGATGGTAAAATCCGTGCAAAGAAATCAGAACAAAACAAAGTATAATGAGGTCTGATTCAGATTATTTTTCTTTAGTTTTTTTTTTTAATTCTTCAGAGAGAAAGAAACCAACCCTTTCCTTTAATTTTAAAGACAGAAAATTACCCAAAAATTGTTGTACAGCTCTAATCACGGTTGAACATAGTTTTATGGCCAACTTGTAACTGTTCTGGTAGTTTATCAACTTTACTATTCATTTTTTTTTTTCAGTCGAACTCGTTCTCCTATAATAATTGAACTTAATAGAGCAAACGGCTAAGACGGCCCTTCTGTGGGAAATGAAAGTTTGCTTTTGGCTATCTTTGAAAAAGTTTATAACTTGGTTTAGATTTGCTTTGTTTTTTTTTTTAATTCAACATCATGAGGAAAATAAAAAAAGATAAGTTACGACTATTCCGGGAAATAAGTTATTCTCTCTCTCTCTCTCTCTCTCTCTCTCTCTCTCTCTCTCTCTCTCTCTCTCTCTCTCTCTCTCTCTCTCTCTCTCTCTCTCTCTCTCTCTCTCTCTCTCTCTCTCTCTCTCTCTCTCTCTCTCTCTCTCTTTCTTTTCCCTTTCCCCCCCCCCCACACCTGTTCCCAGTGGAGTGAGAATGAAGGTTCTTCTCTTCATTCTCTTCACCTCAGATATATTTGTTTTTATTTTTTAATTATTGTTATTAAAATAACTCATCTACTTGCCGCTCTTTCCGCGCTCACTTTTCATGGAGACACAGGGTATGAACATCATGCTGCTTTAGGTTGGGGGGAAATATATATATATATATATAACTCAGGTTTGACAGCTGCAGCAAGTAGAACCTTTCTTTTTATTCGTTTTAATTTTTTTTATTATTCTGATAAATTTATGTCATAATAATCTGTGAGCGCTGGCAATTTGTGGTTTGACTTAAAAATAGCTTACTTATTCTAAATGTATGTAAATTCTGATAGGAAGGTATCAAGAGGAGAATGGAGGTTTTAACATCAACAGTCTGGGAGTGTGAACACTTTTCTTGACACAATTCACGACATCAACAGTCTGGGTGTGTGAACACTTTTATTTACACAATTCACGACAAGGTCAGAAGAGTCTTTTATTTACTGAGGGAAAATTTCCTGAAAAATCTATCTTCCTATTTTCGAAGATTTCACTTCTGTTGTGAAATTAAAGACAGAAAGTTTATGTTAATTAGAAATAAATGATTAGTGCTTCAATAAGTAGTAACCCACTTCGAAAATCCGTCAATAGTTTTGTATACGCTTAATAAATTATGGCCAAAGCCCCTAATCTAGTATAATTCGTCTTTTATTGTTTTATTTCTTTATGATGATCCGACTCGTAATTTGACAGACTTTTCTCCGAAATCTATCGGTTGTTAAGTGGACGCGTAACTTATTTTCTTTTCGCAAGCTTTGCCTGTTTCCACCGGCTGAGCTTTTTGGCTGTTACTATAGCGTCATCGTCTCCTGGGGGGTGGGGGCATTAAACAAAGGGGGACGGCTTCTTATCCGGATCCGCCGCGGCGCTTTATCGGAAGTTGCGCAACGTGCACAGTGCGCACCTTTGCTGTGGAGGAGCCTATCAGATCAGGTGTTTACTTTCTCTCGCCACTCGATAGTTGCAGTGAGTGGTCTGCACTCTTTGATGATGCGCACGAGCCATGTCTGCTGAAGGAGAGGGGAGGGGGAGAGACAAGAGAGAGAGAGAGAGAGAGAGAGAGAGAGAGAGAGAGAGAGAGAGAGAGAGAGAGAGAGAGAGAGACAGAGAGAGACAGAGAGGGAGGTATATGTTGGTTTTGGTTGGGGTTTACTTTAGGAGGGGAGTAAGAAGGATAGAATGGGAGATAGAGGGGTACAGCGATGGATCGAAAGTGCATACGAAGTAAAATTATATTAGAGAGAAAGAGAGAAAGCCAGATAAGTTATACGCAAATTTTATAGAAGAAAAAAGGGAATAAGGAGAAGATAGAAATTGTCTGAGAAAAGAGAATGAAACGAGAGAGGAAATAGGGTTTGACGAAAGAGCAAGGAAGAAACTGGGGATAAACGATTCTCTCGGAGAGATGAGAGAGAAAGAGAGAGAGGAAGAGGCTATGCATTTTTGGTGCAGAAAGAAAGAGGGGTTGGAATGGAAATAACGAAGACAGTTGCACTAAGAAAACTCGGTTGGAAATGATAGTAATAATAATAATGATTGTAATAATAGTAATAAAAATAAAAATAATAATAATAATAATAATAATAATAATAATAATAATAATAAAAATAATAATAATAATAATAATAATAATAATAATAATAATAATAATAATAGTAATAATAATAATGATAAATGATAATGATAATAAAATTAAGAAGAAGAAGAAGAAGAAGAAGAAGAAGAAGAAGAAGAAGAAGAAGAAGAAGAAGAACAACAACAACAACAACAACAACAACAACAATAAAATCAACAACAACAACAACAACGACAACAACAACAGCAACATCAACAACAATAATGTTTTTATTATCTTTATTAGTCATGTAGATGTCTCGAAGTTACAGTGGAACAAGAATTTCATAAAATTGCGTTTTTCATAACAAAATTATGGCCATTAAAGTCTCATCAGTGCTTTCTTTAAAAATATTAAAAGGATGGAGTGGAAAAAGAAACAAAACAAATTAACTGTGAGGGTTAAGGAATCAAGAAAGTGATAAAATTAAAAGAGAATATTAGACGGGGGAAAACGACAATTTACAACAAAATTTGAGAAAGTGAATAAAACATTTCGAAAAACAAAACAATGTCATTGTCATCAGAATTGCCACTGAACAAAATTTGAGCTACTGCTGGCATCCCAGAATCATTGAGGCGCGACCCAGAGGTGGGTCAACTAACTGAGCCAACTGTATGACTGGGTCCACTGTCCAGGTGGGAGGTGGCCAGCTCTGGGGCTAATCTGGAGGTGTGAACTGAGGAACTCTGTGAAGTTTGCCTCGCCGGTGGAGATTAGGAATTATTGCTACACTTGTCATGCGGGGGGAGAGAAAGAAGTAACGTGGGAAAGGAGGTACATGATGGGTTTTGTTTTGTTTTATTTTGTTTTTAATGAAAGCAAACAAATTGACGGGTACATTCATAAATAAAAAGATGGATGGATGGGTGGGTAGATGGATAGATAGATAGATAGATAGATAAGTAGATAGATAGATAGATAGATAGATAGGTAGATAAGTAGATAGATAGATAGATAGATAGATAGATAGATAGATAGATAGATAGATAGATAGATAGATAGATAGATAGATAGATAGATAGATAGATAGATAGATCAATAGAATTTATATTAATTAATTTGTATCATTTTGTATGACTATATCCTGTCTTGGAGCTTTATTTCTTTTTGGTTTTGTTGAATTATTTCTTTATTTGTTTAATTTTATTGTCGTTTTGTTTATTCATCAATCACATCATTTCTTTTTTTTTTATTTTTCGATCCTAATGCTTAACAAATTTTAATTCCTACTTTATCACCTATTTACCTCTTATTTTTAAATTTTTTTTTTTTCATATAAATTCCCTTATTCAATTTATGGCCACCTCTAACGACTAAATTAATGGACTTTACACTAAGAGCCTTACCAGTAGCATCGTCTCCAACTCGCTGCAACATGTAACTTTCCTCCCCACCTCTGCCTCTGTGTTAGGTCACTGTACCTTACCGCCAGGTGTCACGGCACTGGTCAGTCACTTGACCATCGCCCGCATCTCAAAATGTGTTGTGGACACGGGGTAAACAATCTGATATGGCACCCTGTATGTAACCAGGCTTAATCCCCCTCTTCGACCCCTTGCATCATTGGCAACGTGAGGGAGGGGGGTTGAGAGAGGAAGAGCGAGGATGGGGGAGGAAAGGGCAGCGCAGATAGGGAGGAAGAAGTAACGATAAAGTGACGGTGGAAACTTTACATTGTTTTAGTCACGAAGGATCTTTGGAAGACAAAGGTGCGGAGCATGGGCAGTGGCAGTCTTCGTATTTTACGTCTCTTAAGTTCATTGACGTTAAGCTTGGGCAAACTATGGGGTGGGGGAGTAGAGGACATAGATGTATAGGGCTGTTTGAAAGAAAAGCAGGTGTTGTGGGCTAGTAAGGCGTATCCAGCCTAAAGGTTAATATCATCAATGCTTTTGTTTTCTCTTTGCTGTAAGAGAAATGGGTGGGGCTCTCTTTAACATTATAAATTAGGTGGGAGGGGTTAAAGATGAAGGAGATGGAACGTTTGGGAAAAAGAGCGAGACACACAGACAGAAAGATATACAGACTGAGAGAACCTTACAGCATAATTTATGAAGGTAAATACAGGGGAAAGTTTTTGTTTTCAGTCTAACTTTTCCTTAGCTAGTAGGATCCCAACTGTCGCTAATCAATTTGATATCCCCATGCCGGAAGGTATTAGTCCCCCCCCCCCCCCTCTTCTTCCTTACCCCCGCTCTCCCCGACTTTCTGACAGCTACCTGTAGCATGAAGACCAGTCACGTGACTGCACCTGTAGACGAACATGGCTGTACATCGTAGAGTAACTTCAAATCGTGTGACATTCACCGTTGGATAATTTTGAGCTGAAATGTGTTACAACGATTGTAGAAAAAAATCTTGACGTCTAGATCAAGAATTTCGTGACTGGATGTAGCAATTTTTTCCGCAGATCGATTGTTCTATCTGATAAACGGTGCGTCTCTGGAGTATTCGTGACATTAGACGAAAGATATGTTTTTTTTCTTCTATAACTTCTAAAAAGATAAACTACCTCTACATGTAAAGGATAAAGTACCTTTAGTTCAGGCAGCTAGTCTTAAGATTGTTACTATCATTATCAAAAAAAATTACATCACGATAAAGTGTCTTTAGTTCAGGCAGCTAGTCTTAAGATTGTTACTATCATTATTAAAAAAAATTACATCACGATAAAGTGTCTTTAGTTCAGGCAGATAGTCTTAAGATTGTTACTATCATTATTAAAAAAAATTACATCACGATAAATTAGTGTCTTTAGTTCAGGCAGCTAGTCTTATGACTGTTACTACCATTATAAAAAAAAATTCATCACGATCTTAGTTAGTCACCATGGACAAAATAATCAAATAGAACAATAGAGAAGAAGAAAAAGAAGAAGAAGAAGAAGAAGAAGAACAACAACAACAACAACAACAACAACAACAACAACAACAACAACGACAACAACAACAACAACAACAACTGTTTCATATGAAGTGTTGCAACAACTACAGCAACTACAACAGTAACCACCACAACAATCGAACCAGCGTTACTCGCTGGTGCTTGCTGTAAAATATTTCATCAGTCCGTAGATCTCGAATCTTGAACAATCGCGCGGCGATATCTCGAAAACCTGTGCCTTGGGCTCTTCACTTGTATCACAAGTTGGTTCTTGACTGCAGCTTCTCTGATACCACTACCAGCTTGTCCTTGTCGTGATATTTTGGTGGTTTTGTTTTGGTGGGTGATTTTTTTTTTTTTAATTTTTTTTTTTTTTGTGCGATAACTTCATCGGTTGGTTGCAGCCTGGTGTTGTGTTGAGGTCTGGCCTGGTTTCTCTGGAGCTGAGATGTGAGCTCAAGTTGATAAGCGAAGCTTGTTCCCAGATTATATCCAGATGATAATCAAGTTTCGAGAGATATACATACATTCGTCTAGAACTGTGTGATTTTGCTAAAGTGGATGAAAAAGTAGTAAAGAGATTTGCACTAGTTTTTTCTGTTAAAGGTGAGTTTGCATTTTTTTTCCCTCTTCTTCCTCGCCTGATTTGTATTAGATTGGATTTAAAAGTGATAAAAAAATTATGTTAAATTGATGATCCAAAGTCTCTTTTGGTTTAGGATATTGCGCTTAATAAAATGATAGTTATATCGGCTTAGATATTCCTGTACAGTTTAGATAAAGACTTTTTTTTTCCAAATTAATGAAGCGTTATTTTGTGAGTAGTATCGCTATTTAGTTCCCATAACGCATCACCATCCGAAATGTATAATTTTGTCTTGTTTCTGTTTAGATAATTCTTTCGACATTAGTCTTCAATGACAAATGCGATAAAAAGAAAGGATCATTAAAT
This sequence comes from Elysia crispata, assembly GCA_033675545.1. Taxonomy (NCBI): domain Eukaryota; kingdom Metazoa; phylum Mollusca; class Gastropoda; family Plakobranchidae; genus Elysia; species Elysia crispata. The sequence goes on from JAWDGP010006959.1 coordinate 59,065, forward strand.
GAGCGACGTAACACCTCAAGGCAAACTCCCTCTTGTAGAAGTATTTCCTATCGTAAAACATTCTTTACAAATTTTGATGCAATGTTTAGATAGTTTAGAAATGATGCCTAAAAAACAAACAAACAAAAAAAACAAAAAAAAAGAAACGAAAGACAAAAGTTGTGTTCAATTACCCAGAATAATATCAGTATAATATTTGGTCGGACACGTTTGAGATACAAAATAACTGCACGCATATGTTTATCACATTTTACAAAAAAAAAAAATAAATAAATAAAAATTATAAAAGAGTTTCTGAGCTTATTTTATGACAATTATGCTGTATTATGATACTTTTATGTAAATTTGATTTCCGATGTCAGTTATAAAGCAATGAGAGAAAGCAAATGCTTTGTAAGAAAATAAATGATAAATGTAGGCTATAAACATGACAACTGAAAAAGAAAGAAAAAAAAAAAACCCGCAAACTTAGTGTAAATAAAGTTGTTGTTTTTTTTTACTTTCATCTATAACTTATAACATACATGGCTTTTTTTCTCTTAAATAATTCCTTTTTTGACTCACGTTTTCATCAGCCGGTATTTTTAAGGGCTATGGTAAGATAATGTAGGAGTCTGTGTAAGAACTGGGCAGAATGGGGTTGTACTGGGGGATTAGGAATTGTTTGTAAACGGTTGAAGAAGCAAGGTCAGGCGTAAGCTCGTTATTTATCAAGCCAGTAAGATTAGCGTAGTCAAAGATCCACGTATTCTTTAAGTTACAGTTTAGTTCAAAACTGGAGGGGACAAAATGTATCTTTTCACATACAGTGCTCGTTATATAAATGTGCTTTGGGAAGATTACCGTACAATATCGTTGGTTCCTGAATGCAGTTTTGCTTTTCAATCAAAAGAGAAGAGAAAAAAAGAAGGAAAGCGATTTAAAAAAAAAATGCTATAGATTGGTATTATAAAAAGGCAATCTTATCTGGTCTCTGCCTCTCTCTCTCTCTCTCTCTCTCTCTCTCTCTCTCTCTCTCTCTCTCTCTCTCTCTCTCTCTCTCTCTCTCTCTCTCTCTCTCTGTCTCTCTGTCTCTCTCTCTCTCTCTCTCTCTCTCTCTCTCTCTCTCTCTCTCTCTCTCTCTCTCTCTCTCTCTGTCTATATATATATATATATATAACTATCTGTTCTATCTATCTCTATCTCTCTCTTACTCTCTCTCCTTTTTCTTAATGAGAGCAACGATCAGTGTTGATCAGTCAGAGAAAAAAGACATCTTCTTAACACACCTTAGTACCCTCTGGTTACCTCTACCAATATTTATGAACAAAGTTGGAAATCAAATAGACCTAAAGAAAATCGACTAATTCTGCACTTTCCCAATATGTTTGTAGAACCTTTTAAAAGATTATTCGAAAGCTTTCAATTTTCGCATTAAGTACATAAAAGTGCTCTGCCTTGCGGGAATTCTTAGCCGCGCAGTTATTTAAACCTACATGATAATGAATGTTTGAAACGAGATTTGGATTTTACAAAATTAGTTAACTGTTCCAGTTGGTTAGCTCTTCGCGTCATAGCTTTTCTTGACGTCCAAACGGCCTTGAACTTACCATCAGCTGACGTCCCTAAGGTCACAAGAGACCATGGAGTCAATGACTGATAGAACAGCGCACATCATTTTACTGTCCTATGACTTAGATTGAAGACAACCACTGAAAAAAATCTCGAGACTTTTTTTCTTGATGAGTAAACCATGTTTCTCATCGAAGTCACAAGATTCTTTTTCCAGAGATTCATACAGCGGTAGCTGTGGCCTTTTTTTACGCATGCGTGCTCGATCTATTGAGTAAAAACAGACCACTTGAAGTTAATGGTATTTTAAAGAATCAAGCGCGTTGTGCTGTTTCGGACCAGATTTTTATATTTATTGACTTTCATTTATATTATTTCTCAAACCTGGCTGGAATATGTGAAAACAATATAATGCATTTTAGGATAGTTAAGCTATAGGGATTTTTTTTTTATTATTATTTTGCTACAGCTGCTGCTGCTGCTGTTATTGTTGTTGTTGTTGTTGTTGTTGTTGTTGTTGTTTATTAGTGTGTATATAAATATTAAAGAAAAACCAAGTTGATGGAATTCCAACCTCTTTCTTTCTTTTTAGCATCAAAATTCAATCTTCCAGACAGGTCAGGGTTTAAACAAAAATGAGACCCTGAAAACCGTCCCCGCCCTGCCTTCATGTCGAACCCGAGGTGGCCACACCCCCATGTCCACTCCCCTTCCCACCCCTAACGGCGGCATTTCCACCAAAGATGATAACATCTTGAAAACTTAGGAAGACCAGAAACCTGTGAATACATGTCGCCCTTATAGATACGAACACTCATGAAAATTTAATATCATACTAGCCTACCATGTTAAAACATGTCCTTGATCACATAAAAAAGGGGACACAAATGTGAACTTATTTTAATAGTACTGTACACAGTTTATCTTTCAAGTGGGTTTTCCCGTATCTCTTGCTGTCTCCAGCATTTACGACATCTCGAGCTGTTACTACCGAAATACCACCCCTCCCCCTCCCTCCAAAAAAAGAAAAAAAAGGTAATATAATTATAAGCATCGCTTAATAGCGCGGAGAACTAACTTTCGATCTTTCTTTTCATTTCGGTAAAAGACATCACTTTACAGCAAGGAAATCTCTTGAGATGCGAAGAGTAAGAATCATAACGGTTCTAACTCCTTAGAGTTGTCAACCTACATAGATCGCTGTCATTCTCGGCTTACAGTACATTGTTATCTGTAAAAGTAGTTCAAAATATGTTCTTATCATCCCCATTTTTTGTTTATCTCACCTCTCCCTCAGACAAGCTAAAGGCCTCAAGTCCTCAAGGGCCACCCAAAGAAGATCACGAGTGGGCCACACGCGGGCATGTGACTTGAAACCAGGGTTCACGCCCCTTCCGGTTGTGACGTAATGTTTTTCTACCCTGTTGTCGCTGAAGCAGAAACAAAAAATTTCAGGGGGTTTCGTGTGTAGAGGTAAAGGCTCTTTAGTCCTTGGTAATTTTTGAACATCAGTTTACTTTGTTCCTTCTCTCAATGTGCTGTACGATTGTGTTGCTGCTCTTCTTTGTTGATGTTGTTGTTGTTGTTGTTGTTGTAGTTGTAGATCTAGTTGTTTTGTTGTTTTCGTTGTTGTACATTTCACCATTTTGTTGCTATTGTAAAAAGATAGTGTTTTCCTGGTCGATGATGCCATTAATGCTGTTGATAGTGTTTTTTTGTTTTTTTTTTAATTATTTTCTTTGTTGTTGCTATGATTGTAGTTGTACCTTTTTTAACTTGTGGTTGCAACTCATATTGCTGATTTTAATTTTTTTTTTTCTTTTTTAGAAAGGGGGGGGGTGTTGTTCTGCTCTTGATTGTAACTTCTAACTTGTGTTTATTCTGCTATCTTTTGTGGTCAGATCTTCACGTGATTTTATTTACCTAGCAATGTCTTTATTTTCTGCCTTTCCGAAAAGTAACCGTCTCCGCATAAGATTCTCCATAAATCTAATCAAAATAATTTCTTTACAAATATCAATTAATAAATAAACCGATATAAACATTTCAAAAACATAAATACAAGAGAAGATTATCCGGGTAGCGTACCACGGATAATATAGCGCTCCGGTTAATTGACTAAGCCCAGCGCGGCTGCCAATAGAAACCCGGTTAAACACTGTTCAGTAAAAAAAACTTTTACATCACAATTATTATTCAGGGCTTCACCAAATTCTTGATCACTAATTAAAAAAAATATTTTACGTTGTCAATTAACACGCATTTAAAAAAAAGATTTCATCAGTCCCTAGAAATCCGGTCTAACAGTATTCCTCTCAGTAATCCACGGATAATGTTTACCTCCTTTCTAATTTGACTGACCTTCAAAATTCTACTTACTTTACCATCAACAAATAATATAACGCTTTTTTGATAAGTCAGCATAACTTTTTTTTTTTTGTTTTAATATTATGAAATTTTTATTTAAAAAAAAAAGCGTTCACATAGATAAAAACTGGGAAAAAAATTTTTGAAATCCCATGACCATCGCCTGATAAGATTAAATACCAAGAGGATAGTAACCAAACTTAACTTTAACAATCTTGTTTAACAACTTTAAAATCCTGTGGTTTGCTTAGTATCTACGGGTTTTTAAATTTAGAGTAATTCTTGTATGTACTTCTTTTTTTTTTCTTTTGCCTGAACAAACTGTTTATTCTGTCATTGTCAAATTTTCTTCTTTTTTTTTTTCTTCTTCTTCTTATTCCTTTTTTTTAAGTTTTCCTTGTCTCCTCTATTATTTCTCTGTCTGGCGAATTATTAAGATGAAAATTGCTTGCAGTTTATAAAGTGCAGCCTCTTCAATTTTCATATTCTTGTAAACTAGTAATGATATCACAAATAAGATTAGCTTGCTAGCAGTTGAAGTGCTATTGTTTCGTCTCATGAAACGTTTCATACATAAACGAGTTACGTTATTTGAAGAAAAGAACATTAACTCTGAACATGTCACCAATACTTTACATAAATTTGACAAGAAAGACTGCAAGTTGAAGGGTTTAAATATTTAAAAAAGCCGAAATTTTGTTATCATTTTTTAATTAATAATCAGTTTTTTATAGATTTCTTTTTTTTTTCTTTTTGGTAAAGCTTAAAGGTTTAAATTTTCGGAAAAGACTGCTAAGTTTTATTCTTACAGCAACTGTCTTAGAAACGCCTTTTCAAGAAATATGCTATTCTTAAGAACTGTAAAATCAATATCATTATAGACATTTAAAATGTTTACCTACAAATCTCTCATTGTTTTTCCCTTTACAGACCAAGCAGTAGTTAGAGAAGCACCAAATCAACTCAAGAAAATTTGATATAACAAGAAAAAGCAAAGCAAGTTATATTGTGATTCAGTAAAATTATTAAAAAAAAATATTATTATAATAATAAAAAAAAATCGAAAAGTGTTTCTGAATTGAAATCTGAATCACCATTTGGCTAAGAATATATATCACTTGCAAGGAAAAAAAAAAGAAGAAGAGACATTTTACGCACTAATATAAGTGAGAGGACTGTTTTAGTTATAGCGTGTTCTGGCATCAGTTCTCGAGAGGGCGGATATTAGTTCGCCTCTGTGTGAAATGTACTCCAACGGAGGCGGGGCCCACCCGTCAATCTCTTCCCTTACTGTCCCGCCGAGCAGTCTCAACATGGGCCCGCCCATTTCTTCCAACTCCTCCCCTTACGCGCCAGAAAGCCTTGCGTCACCGTTCATGCACACCACGCCCACTGCTCCGGTATATGTACCAACCAATCGCAGTATGCACCCCTCCCACATGCCTTCAAGCTATGGCACGCCCGGCGGAGTGGGCGGGTCACACTTAGGAGGCGGGCTTGGCCCGGGTGGAGCGGTGCAAACATCTCAACCGCCGGGCACGCCCACAAGCTCATCGATGTGGCAGGCGGAGGCTGGACTAGGCATGGGAGGCTCCGCCTACTCTCCTCAAAACACTCACTCGCGATTCGGCTTCACCCCGCCCCAGCCCGGCCAGATGATGTCTCCCTCTGATGCCGCTGCCGTCGCCGCCTACGCCAATGGGTCTCTTCCTCGGAATCCATACGCAAGCCACGCCCATCACATGGGCTCCACCCACCAACATTTGCAGCACCCCTCAGCCCACCCTTACATGAGGACAGACTTCAATGCGTGGAGCAACTTCAGCAACATGGCGCTGCATGGCTTCAAGCAAACTATAGACCAAGGTGAGTTTGTTTGTTACAAAAAGTTTTAATAGTTTAGTCCTACACTTTGTGTTAGATATACTCTTCTACCACTGTTAAGCGTCATTTTGATTTCCCTGATGAGTCTTTTACGTAAGTTTCTCATGTTTCAATATCTCCAGGAATTATTTTTCTTGAGAATGGAGCCAATGTGATTTTATGCCTAGCAGTATTTCACTTTGGCCATGTTGTTCAGGAATTTCAGTTTAAGATTTTACTTTTAATTCTAAAAGAGAGAGAGGGAGAGAGAGAGAGAGAGAGAGAGAGAGAGAGAGAGAGAGAGAGAGAGAGAGAGAGAGAGAGAGAGAGAGAGAGAGCACGATCATTGCAACTGTGCCTATTGGCCTGGTTGAAAATATTTGAAAAAAATATAATATGTCCAACAATTTACATGACTATACAAACAATCATCATAAACATCAAGGTGTTTCAGCAACGGATGTGGAGATCACGACTATGACAACAGCAAGAACACGTTCACAATAGCAATAATAGCAACAGCGTTGACCAAAAAAAAAAAAAAAAGAAAAAACAATAGCAGAAATAGCAACTTATACTATGTCAAAACAATTGAGATAAATAGAAAGGAAAAAAAAAAAAACTTGAAATAAGAATATTAGATTATCTTTGTAACCATCGATTACCGATGTAAAATTGTTCTACCGACGTTAATATATTTTATCTTAGTCACAGCCATTCTCTCTGATCCGGGTATCAGATTTCTAACGCCATTTCCTTCAAACAGGAAAGGAAAAATAAAAAAAAAGAAGGAAGAACGAGAAAAAGTGTGACAGAAAAGACTTTTGTTGACATGACTCACTCTCTCTATATCTAACCTCAATCTGGTGCGCGTAACGTCTATTTTTAACGTCACTTCCTCCGTGCCGGTGTCCGCAGACCCAGCGGCCAGGCACGCAGTCTTTCTCCCATGACGCCACAGCTAGCACATTGATTTCACGGGGTCTACACGGACACGAAGGCCGTTCATATGGCAAGGGAATTAACCCTTTTACGCTATAGGAAGACAACGCGGCCTGTAGCAAAAATAAACACGGCACCTGATTGTGTGCAGTCTCAATTATGTCCATTCAGTCACGGCATGTCAGCGTCTTCACCCTTCGGTTCTCGCTGACTTATCAAACCTTTTGGGAACTTTTATCTTGACGCCGAAATTCGCGCACTATATAGATTGGATTTATACAATCTCCTCCACCACCATGCCTGATGCCCGTGGGATTTGACTAAATATAGGATCATGATTTCATTTTTTTTTTCTGTGCGGGTTCGAATCCATTGAAGACCATGGGGATATTTGATGTGAAAAAGATGGTTTTGTTGTTGAAAAAAAAATATGAAAGATTCACCAACTAGCTTTTACATTGCTGTGTATTGTTGTTGAATTCTTCTACTGTAACATGTCCAAAAAAATGGATCAATAGAATCTTTGCAACGTGCTGAGATTAGGGCCTCACCCTAGAGACCCTTTCTCGTCTATAAAGGCCCACCTGTGAGTATAAAAACAACGTTCAAACATCACTGCCATGTCTTTGATTTCGATAGAAATTTCTGAGACAGTGAAAGTCTATAGAGTCAAATATTGTTGACTTATGAGGAAGTTAATGTTAGAGCTATAATGGGTATCATAGTGATATGAAAGTCTCATCCTAAAGACACTTTTTACGATAAAAAGTCCAAAACTTGCGATTCCCTGAACCTGATAATTTTTCAAGCGAATTTTTTAACTACTAAAGAATTTAGGACTATATGTCTTGTGCGATTTGACACAATCTGAGAAGATTTCATTACAACAGGAAAAAATGGGTGTTTCAATTTCATCCAAGTAGTTTCTAAACTCATTTTGTCATGGAGAGAATGAGACGTTTAATAAACTTTTCCACCCAATATCAAAACTACCTATGGTGTTTATAATGGAAAAGATGACCTGATTCTACAAATGAAAGACAATAAAAAAATATTTAGATCCTCTATTGAAACTTATAAACAGATGGGGATTGTTAAAAGTTTTCTTTATATTTTTAAAAATTCGCTCTAAGCCTGAATATACTGGGTTTTTTTTTTTTGCTTTTTTTTTCTAACTACCCTGTAGCTTTATCAATTTTGTAGAGTTGATAAATTTAAGATCCACATAAAAGTTTTGGGGGACATTGTAGCTTAAATAGAAACTGACGTAGAGAGCCGTTTATATTAGCTGATCAACTTCAATTTAAAAAAAAGGAAAGAAATTTCATGACAATGTTTTTTTTAAATTAATTTTTAAAAGTTCTTACAAAAGGTCGCCAACTTTGCCACGATAAATCAGACCTTCTCTTTACAGAATAGATACTATTTTTTGGTGTGCTAGAAACCAACATCATCGATGGAATGCATTTTGCCTAACTACTATATATGAAGGTCCACAACAGTTACTGTTCTGTTGTGTTTAAGCTATTGGCCATAATATTGTACCTGACCTCAAGCATCTCTTTATCCTTGAAGCAATATAGATCTTCATTAAACTCTACAATACATTTGATGAAATATCCTAATCTAAATCATACATCAAAATCTATAAAAAATCATCAATGACGAGGGTTACAGTGGATATTTTACCATCCTTAAGAAATAAATATCCACATTTGATTCCCCTCATTTCTGTAACAATTTCCCCGTACCAGACCCAAATTGAGCGGTGTCATACGCGCCCAGACATTTAGCTATGGCGCCTGGCCGTAATTAACCCATTACTCATTACACTGCCCCCTATAGGTCTCCGGGAAGCGTTCGTTAAGCCAGAGCACCGCCTCGCACCGTCTAGAACCGCACCGTCTTGAGTGCGCGCGATAAAGTGCTGGGGAATATTCCCGATAAGGTGACAAACTGACAAGCTGACAAACTCGCCGTGTCGAGAGGTTTTGGGTTTGTTGTGCGTTCCTTGATTTGAGGTCTTTGCTGTGCGACAAGTTGTAACTGCGTATGGTGCATAGAGAAGCGTAGTTAGAGTTGAGGTGCAACTAAAAAATTGAGTTAGTGGTGTGCAAATTTGGATTGAGAGAAGAGAAAGAGAGAGAGAGAGAGAGAGAGAGAGAGAGAGAGAGAGAGAGAGAGAGAGAGAAGGGGAGAACAGAGAGAGAAGACAAAGAAAGAGAATGAAAGAGGGGGGAGAGAGCAGAGAGAGAGAGAAAGAGAGTAATGCAAAAAAGATTGAGGTGAGGCAAAGAGAGACATATAGAGAGATGCTCAGACAGACAGATATCGAGATAGACAGATAGAAAGATTGTTAGATAGATAGATCGATAGATAAATAGAGAGTGAGAGATATACAAATACGATTAAGGTGAGACAAAGAGATACAGATAGACAAATGCACAGACAGATATCGAGAGAGATAGCAAGATAGAAAGATATATATATATATATATATATATATATATATAGAGAGAGAGAGAGAGAGAGAGAGAGAGAGAGAGAAAGAATACAAGAGTATGTGTGTATGTGTAGGGGTGATCATTGTACAAGACTCGATAAATGAACAAAACATTTTACGAACTCATGCAGCAGGACAAATTTCTTGTAACAATCATGCATAGAAAATACCACACAAGGCAAATTAATCTGCAAGCCATGTCAAATCGTGTACACACAAACAAAACAAAAAACACACACACCACAAAAACCCAGACATTGTTAGATCTAGTTGTTGTCTGTCTGGAAAGGTCGCGGCATTTCTCGGTGCTCAGAGGGAAAAGACATTGACCAAATGGCGCCTTTATCTCATTCCTCTAGACAAGATAGTGCGGCACCAGATTATCAGTCGGCCCGGAGCTGTACGACACAGGCAAGGGGGCTAATTACACCCAACTCGGCTGGCCACACCTGCAAGAGTTATTTAGTGTTGCCCTTTGCAAAACAGACGGGCCCGTGCGTGTGCTACATGGACTGGACGCAGCTCTGTTGCGTATCATGTAGTTGGAAGCGTTCCTTAATAAAAGCAAAACTCGGAAAAATGCAGTAAAAGAAATATAGTTCTAAGTATTCTATTTGTCCTGTTTTGGGTATTAAAAAAATAATAAAAGTTGCTTCCAACAATGATGGCTGCGCCACGGTAAACCCTCTTTAGCTTTTTTCAGGTAACATGTCATTTCTCTTGGATTATAATCAAAATAATGGTTGATCAGATTTTTAATTAATTGAATGTGTTTTTTACATTCTCACTTTACCATGAACGGGGATATCAGGTGGTTCAGTAAAGTGAAACCTGTGAATTGGAGTAGTGAGAACTCAGGACATCGTTATAACACCACTGTCTTGGCTTTGATTACCGTAGAGAGCTAATTTGGTATCTTTGGAAGTTTTAGGAAAAAGGGGGGGGGGGGGGGGGGGACAAAGTTTTACTTTCTGATGTGTTCTTTAGAGTCACAAATTTCGAATTTGGATTTTTAACATTTGTTAGTTTATTTTTTTTTTTTTTATTTACCCTACACCCTCTCTAAACGATGACCGTTTTAGGGTAGGATCTAATGTGTAGATCCGCGGTAGTAACTGACTAAGTGCAGTTGCAGCCACTACTAGGCTCTCGTCAAGCCTTAGCATAGGGCTGGTTTATTGAGATCAGAGAGTTCCGACCCTGTCAGATAAATCGAACCAACATTCTAACCCCGGACTTCTGTACTGTCGGGCAAGCGCTCTATAGACTGAGTCACCTGACGCCACACACCGTAGTTTACTTTCCCTTCTGCTCAATCTTCTCTATTGATATCAAGGCTCAGTTTATAGCACCTCTTTGGGCTAAAGAAGCTAGAATAAACAATCAAAATATTGCACAATTTACGTCAAAGGTTTAATCTCGTAAAAGATTTTATCTAAAGGCGTAATGATCTAGTTTATAATAATTGCTGCTTGGTGATGCCATTATATCGCTTCAATAATATACCCTGGCTGTTACCCAGATGGGCCTATTAAAAGAGTTTTGTCTGTGGAATATGAGCAGCTAGATCTAGCTGGAGATATTATGTGACGTCATTAATCAAGGTCGCTGCTTGAATAATCTGTATGTATAAATGACCTCCAACTTTTTTTGGCAAGCAGCCTTTATTACTGTGACAATATAAAAACTATGTAGCTCGTTTCATTTCCTCATAAAAACCTTGGAAACAAAAATCCTATCAAGGGAATCAACACGATTCATATCGCATGATCAATCGATTGTCCAATGGGCATTAAACTCTGACAGAGTCTTATAATTATAAACACAAGCTGTAAAACCCTTTCTACGACAGGGACCATGGTGTCAATTTACCGGGGCTGGGGTGCGTATTAATTAGACTTACAATGGTCTGGATGTCTCTCCTTTTAATTACATGACCAAGACATATGCCTCCATCTTTACCTAGAATCTAGATAGCTCGATAATTTTTATTCTGAACACAATATTAAGATAAAAATAAAATCTTTTTTGGATTAAAGAACATCGGCTAATTCTATACTTTCCTAATATGTTTTTTTAAATTTTTTTAACGCTTTGATTTTTCGCATTAAGTATGAACTACCTTCCAGGCTTTGTTAGCCGCGCAGTTATTTAAACCTACATACTGGTAGAAGGAAAGTTTTTAAAAAAATCTGTAAGTCTGAAATCTAGATAACTCAGGTTATAGATTTGAGTGTAGCTACAGTAAATATCTAGGTTCTAGATCAGAATCTATTTCGCAGTAACCTTTTTAGATTCTTTACTTAGATCTCACACTATATCATGTAGATCTAGATCTATTCCAGACGGTTTTAGATCTACCGCCGTCCACATTGTATGTCTACTTTCAGTTTCATTCTTGCCATCTCTGCCCAGCTGTGCTTACAGGAAATAGTTCGCACATTCGCCTTTTTCTTTAAGAAAATAATTATCACATTTTTGCCTTTAATTTTCGAAAAATACTTTTTTCGTGAAAAATAATATTACAACTCCAATCTTTAGAGCAATTTACGACTTTATGCCAAATTTGACGATCCTAGATGGTCTAGAAATGCTCGGTTAGATAGTCCTAATTTTTCGCCTAGCTCCATTATATATAGAAGCAAACCCTACGACACATAAAGAAAAGCAAGGGGAAAAAACCCATCTCTGAATCAATTAATTGTTTACCAAGCTCTCTGGCAGATCAAAACAAAAACAATTCTCGCAACCGAGTCTAAACCTAGATCTAGCTCATTTTTTTTTTTTTTTCAAACCGAAGGTTCCCCCTTAAGTTTCCCGTTTAATCTTTAAACGGAGATCTATCTCAAGAAAGTCCTGTTATACCAGTGCTTGTCTAGCAGACGATGCTTGGTGCCAGACGCACTGACAGATCCGCAGACCTAGGCAGTATAGCAGGCCCAGTTCCTGTCTCTGGTGTGTCTGCGTGACATGATCGTCTGCTTATCTCCCCTTTGTCTGATAACGGTAATGGGAAGTGCCGGAATCTTGTGCGCCGAGCCAGTCAGTTTCATTCGATCTCTTGTTTTGTTTTATACATTATGTTCTTCTGCTGTTGCTGTTGTTATTGTTGCTCTTCTTCTTGATGTGGTTATTGTTGTTGTTGTTGTTGTTGTTGTTGTTGTTGTTGTTGTTGTTCTTCTTCTTCTTCTTCTTCTTCTTCTTCTTGATGTGGTTATTGTTGTTGTTGTTGTTGTTGTTGTTGTTGTTGTTCTTCTTCTTCTTCTTCTTCTTCTTCTTCTTCTTCTTCTTCTTCTTCTTCTTCTTCTTTTTCGTGTGTTCAAATCTGACTGAAAAAAACTGGAAAAAAAAATAAACAACTGCGATGTTAACCGTTCTCTGATCACACACATTATACTTCATTTTACAAGCTGAGGAAAGTGAAAAAAAAAAAAAAAAAAAAAACCAAGAGGCTTTTTAAAAATCTTTTAAAAATATGTAAGCATTATGTATCCTTTAATCTGATTTACTTCTTAAATTATGACCACGATCACTTTAAAAAGCGAACTTTTTTTCAATTTACTTAATTTTGTTTTTTTTGTGTGTGATGAAAGAAAGCAAGAAGAACCGTTTTTACTTCCAAACATAAACTTTTCAAAAACCCCGATATAATGAGTTGTGGTGGAATTCTCAAAATTGTTCCCTAAGAGTCGCATTGCCCTTAGTGTGTGGGAGACATATATCGGCATAAGACAATCTAGCACGTTATTGGAAGATCTGTTAAAAAAACCCAGTCTTGGTGTAACAGGTGAGGCGAGCTCGACACAGATAAATCTGACCACTTTACACTCTCCAATATGGTCAGAACTAACAGAGACATCGCAGTTTTTTCTCCTCTCCCGGATTCTAACGTGAGTAGTTTTTCCCGTCTCTTGGTTATAACGTGAGCAGTTTTTCCCCTCTCTTGATTCTAGCGTGGGTAGTTTTTCCCTTCTCCCGGATTCTAACGTGAGTAGTTTTTCCCCTCTCTCGGTCTATCATGAGTAGTTTTTCCCGTCTCTTGGTTATAACGTGAGCAGCTTTTTTCCAATGTCTTGGTTCTAATGTGAGTATTTTTTCCCCTCTCTCGGTCTATCATGAGTAGTTTTTTTTTGCCCTCTCTTGGTTATAACGTGAGCAGCTTTTTTCCCCTGTCTTGGTTCTAACGTGAGTATTTTTTCCCCTCTCTCGGTCTATCAGTAGTTTTTTTTGCCCTCTCTTGGTTATAACGTGAGTAGTTTTTTTCTCCTCTCCCGGATTCTAACGTGAGTAGCTTTTTTCTCCTCTCTCGGTTCTAACGTGAGTAGTTTTTCCCCTCTCTCGGTTCTAACGTAAGTAGTTTTTCCTCTCTCTTGGTTATAACGTAAGTAGTTTGTACCCCTCTCTTGGTTATAACGTACGTAGTTTTTTCCCCTCTCGGTTCTAACGTGAGTAGTTTTTTCTCGTCTCTCGAGTCTAACGTAAGGAGTCTTTTCCACTCTCTCGGTTCTAACGTGAGTAATTTTTTCCCCTCTCTTGGTTATAACGTACGTAGTTTTTTCCCCTCTCGGTTCTAACGTGAGTAGTTTTTTCTCGTCTCTCGAGTCTAACGTAAGGAGTCTTTTCCACTCTCTCGGTTCTAACGTGAGTAATTTTTTCCCCTCTCTTGGTTAAAACGTGATTAGTTTTTCCCCCTTCTCGTGGTTATAACGTGATTAGTTTTTTCCCCTCTCCCTGTTCTAACGTATGGAATACCGCCAAACTCTTGATTACAATACGATGATTCTGTGAATGACTCGATGATCTACATCTGGAGATGAGTCCCTGGTACCCGAATCTCTGGGTCGATACAAGGCTTGTCGATCTTTATCTCGGTCCCGATTCCCCGTGCGGTTATCAATCTCTGGAGATAAAATGTTATTCCAAGTGCCCGGGACGGCGCAAAATCTGCTCACCAAATGTTCTGATTTGAGGAAACAAGAAAGAGGACGCACCGTTACTAGAGTGAAGGTATTTCGACCTGATGATATTGGGGGTCGCTCGGTACAAACAGGAACCGAAGGAAATTCCAAGTTGGATGCTGTTGTTCTGTGGATCAGCACCAAAAGTGTTTTAGGCTTCGCATTACAGTTTTAGGATAAAAACAGTTTCCATGGAAAGCCCAGTACAGAAAGGTCTCGATAGACTTGGTTTTTCGGTTAACAAAAGTCATTGACTGTCTCCAGCGCTGTATAGGCTGTCTTTCCCATATCGCTTCACATTTTTTACTTTTAGGACAAAAATTGTTTCCCGAGAAAGCGCAATACAGAGAGTTTTCCACGACTTCGGTTTTCGGGTAACAAAAGTTATTGACTGTCTCCACAGCTATAATAATTTGTCATTCCAAGTCGCTGTACCGTTTGAATCTTAGTATTTCACAACTTTTGTCTTCCTCACAGATGGTCAAGAGTGCTGGGTGGACCCTGAGGGAAGGGAATGCGTCAACTGTGGGGCAGTGGCCACCCCGCTGTGGCGCCGGGATGGGACTGGTCACTACCTGTGTAACGCTTGCGGCCTCTACCACAAGATGAACGGACTCAACAGACCGCTGGTCAAACCGCATAGACGTGGACTTATCGGGGTAAGTGGAGGTCCGGAATCCGTGCACTTTCTCTCCTCCCATGCTGCCCTATTTGTTTGTGGCGTTTGATCCGACCTGTTCACATTTACTGCTAAAGACTCACCCAACCTGCCAGTGAGATCCTGATGTTTTTAGCAATTCTAGACTTTGATCTAGACGACAATTTCTTTTTCAAATAATACAATAATTACTTTATATTGCATTTTTAATACTATGTACAAAGGACATATTGGGGCCATTTCATTTACTCTCTGTAAACAGCAGAGAAACAACTTGAAACCAAACCTTAAATCTTGCAGATCTTGGTAATTTCACTTTGCTGAACAACGCGCGCTCTGTTGAAACTTCTCACCACTTCTCAATCTCTCAATGTGTTGGGACCAGGAGCCCGTCCTGAGTCTCAATGTGTTGGGACCAGGAGCCCGTCCTGAGTCTCAATGTGTTGGGACCAGGAGCCCGTCCTGAGTCTCAATGTGTTGGGACCAGGAGCCCGTCCTGAGTCTCAATGTGTTGGGACCAGGAGCCCGTCCTGAGTCTCAATGTGTTGGGACCAGGAGCCCGTCCTGAGTCTCAATGTGTTGGGACCAGGAGCCCGTCCTGAGTCTCAATGTGTTGGGACCAGGAGCCCGTCCTGAGTCTCAATGTGATGGGACCAGGAGCCCGTCCTGAGTCTCAATGTGATGGGACCAGGAGCCCGTCCTGAGTCTCAATGTGATGGGACCAGGAGCCCGTCCCTGAGTCTCAATGTGTTGGGACCAGGAGCCCGTCCTGAGTCTCAATGTGATGGGACCAGGAGCCCGTCCTGAGTCTCAATGTGATGGGACCAGGAGCCCGTCCTGAGTCTCAATGTGATGGGACCAGGAGCCCGTCCTGAGTCTCAATGTGATGGGACCAGGAGCCCGTCCTGAGTCTCCTCGATAGAATTGACCCCTCATCTACCACTGACCTTGACCTCTGTCCCCCCAGGTGACCTCGTCCCGTCGGGTGGGGATGGTGTGTGCCAACTGCAGGACGTCCACCACGACGCTGTGGAGGAGGAACAGCGAGGGCGAGCCGGTGTGTAACGCCTGCGGTCTGTACTTCAAGCTGCACGGGGTGAGTAAAGGCGCCGGCTGTGATGGGAGGGTTGGTTTATGTTGATGTCGATACAGGAAGGCGTAATGACAGTGTTAGTGAAAGTCACTATACATTTGATTCGGATATTGAAAGAATTTAAACGGAAATGCGATTTAAAAAGTATGATAATTATAGCCATAGTTTGGTTGAAGGCGAAGAAAATAAATGAAAATCAACGATGAGAGTGCTTATAATAATAATGGTGATAAAAAGGAGTTATCTGTTTATTATGATAGCGATAATGGTGTTTGGAATAATGTTTGTTGCAATGGAAAAGAATTAATTAAGATAGAAGAGGTTACGAGAAGTCAATGTTATGGATATCATTCTGTGCGAGAAAGTAATTAGAATATTATTTTCTAATTGCAATTTTTTTCAACACAACCATTTTTAAAAATAATTTTATAGAAATGGACAATCGGTCATCTTTAAGCTTTACCAATAGAGTAAAGATAAATAACTTAAACTGGATTTTTCTCATTCAGCTTTCGGAACAAACATTAAATCTACAGCCCACACCATGATATATAGTAGGCAAGAAACCATCTGCCTATAAAGCGAGCAGTCAACTTTTCTTTCATAAAGATATCAGAGCGAGGGTTCCTTAAATCTTAAAGCAACAAAACGATAAAGCCAACTCTCTGCTTCGTCGCTTCAGCGATGTGCACGCCAAATTAGTCTGTTACTACGCGGAACTATTGCAAAAGCACTAACTATTTTTATCATATAATTCTCCAGTGTGCTCGTGTTGGTTGTAGAATGTCTGCAGGACTGTATTGGTTGAATCTAATAAGTATAATTTCAAGCCTCGAATAAACAAATTTTATTCAGATCCACATTTCTTGAACAAGGATAGTTAGTGAAAATCAAGCAAAACATACAGAAAAAAAAACAATGAAAAGCTATAACTGTTTGCTCAATAATTATAATTTTCTAATTCCTACTTTGAAAATTATTGTTTGCTGGTAAATACAAATCAGTGACAATCCTTTACCTTTTCCTTCTCGCTTTTCAAACACGCACTAACAGGTTAACCGCCCAATAAGCATGCGCAAAGACGGCATTCAGACCCGGAAGAGGAAGCCGAAGGGGTCTTCCTCGTCCACCAGTAAGAAGAGTTCCAGCAAAAGCTTTGAGTCTTTAGGTGGGTGGACCTAGATCTAGATCTTGTCACGGTTAGAGTGAAATTAGCGCCAAATCTTTCTTCAATCATGGTAACGTTAGAAGTAATATTAGGGACATGATTGTCTTTGCAGAGAACAAAGTATGATTGAGAATTTTAAAGATTTTCTGCTTCGATCCATGTCGGGGCAATCATGATGGCGACGAGTATGCTAATGATGAAATGTTGTTAAGGATGATGATTAAAGTAAAGGCGATGGAAGTAATGATGATGACAGTATTCTAATGATGTGCTGATGTTATTTTAAGCATACCCGTGATTAAAGAAGGAAAGAATATAAAAATTAGTATTAAAAAATCGAAGATTAAATTGGTATCATTATCCATGCTATTTCTTTTTTACGCTTCAGGTTAAAACATTTCCAACTTCTACTTTCACAGCAATCTGTTGCTTTATTACGATAAACTTAAACGCAAGCCCACTATACAATAAACGAACATGTTAAGTAGGATCAAACAAATTCACACCCATTAAAAAGCATCAAATATTGATTTTATTCCCATCTCCAGGAAGTTCCGAGGCCCGGAAATCTCTGGCTCCGCCCCGCTCGAGTCCTGACTCCGCCCTTGCCCATCTCAAGCTCCCAGCCAGCAGTATCCTGGGCACGACAGACCATCATATTTCAGCCTCAGGGGGCGGGGCTTTGAGTGACGGGCTCAGGGGTTCAGGAAACACGACGTCACTCAGTCATCAACGCCACGCCCACCATCTCCAATTGCCGCCCACATCTTTGTCTCATCCGTATCTCTCATCTTCAGGTGAGCTTGGCATTGAAGACTGGTCTATACTGCACATTTTTTAATGAGTTTTTGATATCCACAAACTTTCAGGAATAATTGTGTATAAAAAAATCGTTTATATGCAGAGAGAAATTATTGTCATATACAATGTACATTTGGACAGAGCTCTACTTGGTCTTCCGGGTTGTCATTTCGTATATGTCGGCTGTAGGGTAAATATTTCAAAGACGAACATTGCCTTTAAAATGGATGAAAAGCAAAAAGAAGACGGAGAAAGAAAAATGTCTCTCTAATTCGAGGAAAGTGAAGCATCGTATACAATAAAAACACGGATTTTAAGTCTCAAAGCCGAGTTCTCTGCAAAATTTTAAGTCAAAACGAAATTTATGAGATGGAAAAAAGGTTTGGTTTAAGATAAAACTGAAGATGAAACTTTTTTTTAGGGATGAAGAGGGTTTGATGGAAAGGAAAATGACCAAATATTATTGATATTATTTCTGGGGAAATTTTCAGACGACAGAAAACAGCTTATCGACTCTGGATCTCCAGTGAACGGAGGGAGTCAAAGCCATAGCCATCAACAAAACCATCACCATGGACAACCACAAGACGTCCAACAGAGCAAGTCCAAGAGTAGCAACGGCTCCACCAATACCACCAGCAACACCAACAACAACAATACCTCAGTGGACGTGCACCAATACTTGCAGCAACATCAACATCAACAGCCGCATGAACACCAACAGGCACACAGCCACCACAACTTCCTCGAGCCCAACGGTTTATCCCTCGGAGATCCTTTCGGAAGTATGAACTCGTCTAAGGCTTTGAGCCTGGGGTCAAGGTCGTCGGAGTATGGATTAATGGCCACTTCCCAGCTGTACGGACAACTTCCGGCGTCACTCTCACCGCTCTCTCATGTAAGTCTATGATGGATAACGTGTGTCGGGCTCCGAAAACAGAGATATACTCGACTTGGAAATTCAGAATATGATTGTAAGATATAATTTATTACTGTTTATCATGATCAGCTATTTAAAAAAAAATGAAAAGCAAAATCTTAGGCTAAAAAAATAACTATAACTGTATTAAGAAATAAAAAGAAACAAAAAAAATCAAATTGAAATGGTATATGTAACAGTAATGGTGGAAAGTTAGTTTTCTTTTAAGTTCAATCTACATCCCTTTCATGTTTTATTTCTTCTCCTAACAGCATCATGCAAGTCAGCATGGGGCAGTAGTTAGCATAGGCTCAGCGCAAGAACCGATAGATACGAAACCAACGCTGGAGGAGATAGACCAGCTCCACTCGTCTGGTGGCCAAACAGAGCCACGCACCCACAGTTCCGCACTCGCCACATCCGCTGTAGCTTGAGCAGACGAAAACAGAGGGTTTTCTAAAAAGCAATAATGATTAGAATTTTTTGAAGGAATCTTTAACGAAACAAAAATTCATAAAACGTGTACAATTGCAAATGTTGGTTTTTTTTTTCAAAGCAAGCTGTCGCGCTTGTTTTATTGCCATGATGAGCTGAGAGCAAGATGGTGGTTTAAAAACTTACTCGAGGTATCAGAATTTTAGTCTTTTGTGAATTCTGTTAGTCCTTCACTTGTTTAAAACGAAACAATCTTTTGCAGTACTTAGATACGTCAGTTTCTTTCTTGCTCTGGTCATAATAATGTTTACGGACTCAAATTGTAAAAAAAGAGAGGCTACTCCCAACTGGTTTCAATGGTATTATAATATATAATATATCATAACATTGTACATAATAATGTTTGCGTAGTTTGCTTTTACAGTTTGCTTTCCCTTTTTTTTCTCCAATCTTTAAGTTGTAACAATGTCCTCATTTCAGCCCTAAAAATAAGAACATAATAAAATAAATAAAAATAAAACTATCTACAGCGATTAGTTCAAACCGTAGGATTATTATGTGTTTGGTTTTTTTTGTTGTTGTTGAGTTAAAGGTACATCATAATTTTCCCAATTCTAAGCTCTAAAAGCGTAAGATAATTTCATTTACTTCACGATTCATGCTATCATTTTAAGAAAGGAAATGGCGCAAATTTGAGTGTGTTTCTGCATGTATCCTAGGAGAGAAAAAACTTGATTTTGCTAAGACAACATTTCCCATGATAATCTTCACTTAATTGAAAAGGAAGGATTTTGAAAAAAAAAAGTTTTAATATGCAACAGCGATAAATGATGTTAATTAAATACACAGCACGTATTTTTACACGCAGCAAACAATAAAAATACTCAAACAATATACTCAAATCGAGACTTCTTTTATCATGCAAAATAATTTACTCAAATGGAGCATAGGTGTGCATGCTCATCACATATTTGTACAGAAATAACTGTGAATCGCTTTTTCTCTCATTTGTTATTTATTTATTCTCGTAATGCTATTTATTGTTATTTGTAAAAAACAACTTGTTCAAGGGCATATCTTTGTACATAATTATTGATATCTTCATTTTCTGCATTTCCAAAATAAACTTAGTGGTACTTATATGTTCAGTAGATTATGTCTATTTTTTTCAAGGCATGTATAATAATTCAGATTGCGTTTAGACAAATGACTCTGCAACAATTTGTCGCTTGTCTTTCTTTTAGTCTGCCCCACTATCCTACCCCCTGCCCCCTTCATAAACCATTAATCATTGAGCGGAAATCCTCTCCCCTCCCAACTCCCCCCCCTTGATTTGCGTGAGTTGGGTTTGGGTTCTGCAGGTTGCAATTACTCGTTCGTCTTACTAGAAAATATCTTCACCATTTTTTTTTGCCGCCATCCATAATGAGTGTTGACGAACATCCTATTCCCATGGCAGATTTTTTTATATAACAAAGGATTCTGCTCTGCAGCAGAAAACTGTTTTCGTTACAAGCAGGCTAAAAGTTTTTTTTTTCCTTCTTTTTATACGGAATACATGGCTTTAGTTTTGTTATAAGCGGGATCATTTGACTTTTCGTTATATTCGATATAAATGTGTCCCTTTCGTTATAAGCGGGATCATTTGACTTTTCGTTATATTCGATATAAATGTGTC
>JAWDGP010006959.1:85000-95000 GCA_033675545.1 Elysia crispata
TAACATGAGCTAGAATATAAGCATAAAAAGGAGGCTCGAGGTAAATTTAATAAAAGGTTGAATCGCTAAACACAAAGTTTAAAAAAAGAAGGTATTTAGCAATAATGCCTTAAGAGGAGCAATCAATCTGTGTTTGGAATGAGATGAGATCTTTGGTTTTTATGCCAATCTCAAGTCTTTGTTTATCTTTTCTATTCTATATTATCATCCCGTACGATACTACGATACACTTTGCCTTTCAGTCCACTTGAAAACTACTGTGTTTTGTTTTGTTTTTGGAAAAGGGCGGGGAGGGGGGGGGGGTGGTTATTATTTTTTTGTTGTTGGCACTGAGGTTTGAGTGCCGTCCAAATTGATTTCTTATAGATCCAGCACTTCTGAACTTGTGCACCTAAACTGCAGCTCACGTACAGTGGGAGCTAGAGATCTGGCCAATTCTCACGTTTTTGGTCCCTCACAACTGCTACAGGTTGAATGTCTAGAGGGAACCACCACTGGACAAAGACTTCCCTGTTCTGTCGCAGACTCCTCCAAGAGGCTTGGCGGGAGAGGTAGAAGTAGAACGGGCTTGGCTTGGCCGGAGCGTCTTCTCCACGCCAGGGGAAGACAACCCCAAGTGCTGCCGGGAACGAAGGTTTACGGTTATGGCCGAAGACGCTTAAGTCGTTGACAAATGGAGTGGCTAGGGCTGCGCATGCGCAGGTTGGACGCAGATCAATGCCGGATTGTGGTTAATGTTGGCGAAGATAGCGGCTGCACCATTTCCCTCTCAAGGTTGAGCGCTGCTGGCAACAAATCTGCGCCCCCTCTAAACACTGTGATGACAGATAGCCTGACGGGTTTATTGTCCGGACTAGAGACACTCCAAAACACTTGAGTTGAGGTGTTTATCTTCGACACAGTGCAAAATCTTTAAGGGCAATTTAAATTAGAAGAAAAAGACATTTTTAGCGATTTTCCCCATAGTCCAAGTTTTTATTTTCAAATTTTCGCCAATGAGATAGGACTGCATTTTTTTCATCTTCCAATAAAAACGTAATAAAAATTTTGTTTAAAAAAAAAAAATAAAAATGAAAGAGATTTTTTGGGGGGAAGAAGCTGAAATAAATTTCAGGCCTAAATTTGAAAATAAAATTTCAACTTTTATTAGCCTTTTGGCTTTTAGCATCTTGGAAACCCCAGCCCTTGATGGGTTTAGAAGAAAATATTTTCTCTCTTTTATTTTTTCGTCTGAGTCAAACTTAATTTGAGGATAACCATAGCTCGGTGCAACTTTTAACCAGCTTGAATTTATGCTTACACTTTTATATTTCAGCCAAAGCATGAAATTTTTCCCTAATGTTTGTAAAAAGTTTTTGAAATTATTCATCATTTGCCTACTTGCCTAATCTGTAGAATTAGCTTTAAAAGAGAAATAATGAATAAACAGCTCACTCAAAACACGCTGAGGCTGTATATTTTCCTAACGATAGAACCCACACAGAGAGCAGACAGTGAAGTTTGAAAACTAAATAATTGCGTTTTCAGCATTCAAGTATCATCTGGCGGGCAGACGATGGACGGCATTCTTTGCTCTCCACCTGGTCATGTCTGCTGCGATTAAAGAGAATAAAAAAAAAATAAAAATAAAAATAAAGGCGAGCAAGGCAAAATCTTTGTCTAGCAGCGAAAGTTTGGGCGAGTTTGACAGCTTGTAAAGCTATGAGGCTAGAGATAGGCAATGTTTGAAAGCAAAGAAACGCCATCGTTAAGTGACGGGCCGACTAGACGTAAACTGTATGTCAACTGTTTGCCCACACGGGGATCTTGGTGTAGGGGAAACTGGTGCCCGTCACGAGGAAACTGTCTTAAACAGTTGGAGAGATGGTCGCGAGAGAGGAGGGCTGATTACAGGGGTAAACTGTCTTAAACAGTTTAAGACGGACGTGAGAGTGGTACGCCGATAACCACCGTAAACACAGCGGCTGGTGGTTTCACGGCCTGCCTTCTCGCCCGCCGACAGTCTTGGTATGGCCAGGTGGTCTTGGAGCCAGGGGGCTAGGGGTTCAAATCCTGACTGGTCTCTGGTGAGTCTTTAAAAACTTTTAATAGGCTTTGTAAAACTATGGTCAGGTGGTCTTGGAGCCAGGGGGCTAGGGGTTCAAATCCTGACTGGTCTCTGGTGAGTCTTTAAAAACTTTTAATAGGCTTTGTAAAACTATGGTCAGGTGGTCTTAGGGTTGACACTGGGTCTTGGAGCCAGGGGGCTAGGGGTTCAAATCCTGACTGGTCTCTGGTGAGTCTTTAAAAACTTTTAATAGGCTTTGTAAAACTATGGTCAGGTGGTCTTGGAGCCAGGGGGCTAGGGGTTCAAATCCTGACTGGTCTCTGGTGAGTCTTTAAAAACTTTTAATAGGCTTTGTAAAACTATGGTCAGGTGGTCTTGGAGCCAGGGGGCTAGGGGTTCAAATCCTGACTGGTCTCTGGTGAGTCTTTAAAAACTTTTAATAGGCTTTGTAAAACTATGGTCAGGTGGTCTTAGGGGAGCCAGGGGCTAGGGTTCAAATCCTGACTGGTTCTGGTGAGTCTTTGTAAGGTCTTGGAGCCACTTTCAAATCCTGACTGTGAGTCTTTAAAAACTTTTAATAGGCTTTGTAAAACTATGGTCATGTGGTCTTGGAGCCAGGGGTTCAAATCCTGACTGGTCTCTGGTGAGTCTTTAAAAACCTATGGTTCGTCATCCTTGGAGCCACTAGGGGTCTCTGGTGAGTCTTTAAAAACTTTTAATAGGCTTTGCAAAACTATGGTCAGGTGGTCTTGGAGCCAGGGGGCTAGGGGTTCAAATCCTGACTGGTTTCTGGTGAGTCTTTAAAAACTTTTAATAGGCTTTGCAAAACTATGGTCAGGTGGTCTTGGAGCCAGGGGGCTAGGGGTTCAAATCCTGACTGGTTTCTGGTGAGTCTTTAAAAACTTTTAATAGGCTTTGTAAAACTATGGTCAGGTGGTCTTAGGGTTGACACTGGGTTATCGAGCCTGGAAGTTAAAGGTTCAAATTCTGTCTGGGGTCTGACCGGACGATAAGTCTCTAAAAAGAATGTAATAGACTTTGTTTGGCAGGATGGTATTAGGATAGACATTGGGCTTTCGGGCCAGGAAGCTAGGGGTTCAAATCCTGGCTGGGGTTTAGTGCAGCTATGAGTTAAAAGGAAAGAAAAAAAAGTTATCAGGCTTCGTTTGGCCGAGTGGTGTTAGGTTAGGCACTATACTCTCTGCCCGGAAAGCTTAGGGTTCACATCTTGACAGGGGTCTGGTGCAGCGATGGGTCTCACAAGGTATTTATTTGGCCAGGTGGTCTGACGGTAGACACCGGGTTTTTGGACCATTAAGCTCGGGGTTCAAGTTTTCTTTGGGTTCTGGTGCGGTGTCGAGTGTTTGAAAAACATCGTTAATATATTTAATCACCATGCTTGTTTGTAAATGAGTTCCTGGCTATTTTTGTGGGAGATCTTGTTCTTACTGTCGAGTTGAGGTCTGTGTCGGGCAGCTGTGATGTGTACCTCCTCTGTTGAGTCAGAAACATGTTGCTTCTTTGGGGTCTATTTTTTTTATTGTTTTGGTTCTTGCTTTTAGGAATTCAACAGAATTAACAGCTCCAACGAAACTTTTCATTTTGTTTTGTTTTGTTTTTGGTATAATTATTTTTGTCATTTTCTCATTTTTCGGATAATTTGATATGATAAGTGGGTTGGTAGGTAGGTAACAAACTGAATTACGAAATGAAAACAAATTGTTGTGGGTGAAAGAGAGCTTGGAAGCCTCCTTTTCTCTT
This sequence comes from Elysia crispata, assembly GCA_033675545.1. Classification (NCBI taxonomy): domain Eukaryota; kingdom Metazoa; phylum Mollusca; class Gastropoda; family Plakobranchidae; genus Elysia; species Elysia crispata. Next base: position 88,809 of record JAWDGP010006959.1, read on the forward strand.
AATAGTGTTTTACCTGGCTAGTTGAGGTAATCTCGAAACAGAGACCATGGTATAAAGGAAAATCTTTTTTATGACCTTCCTTCTCCTGGACTATTTTCCCATGCTTCATTGTAAGGAAACGTTTATTAGCTGCCCAGATCTAGATAGTGGAAATGGAACTATTTCTTTCGGATTTCCGAAGGGAAACAAAAAGGGAGTTATACTTTTTTTTAACTACAGAATGTTCACTCAAATGTTTCCGTAATGTCGAATAGGTGTCAAACTAAGTGCGATTCCTTTGTTAGACATGGTATACAGTCACAGAGATTTTTAGGTTTCCACCGAGATATAGAGCAAGATGAGACGAATCGAGTTGTAGATAGAAAAAAAAGATGGTTATAAAGATATAGACAGAACAGAAGAGGCAGTTTAACGTGATAATGGAGGGAAACAGATATGCTCGTGGGCAGATAACAGCCAGATGAAAAGGTAAAGTAAGTTGACTCGTGAGGTGAGAGATAAAGAGAGGATGCCTTCCTCCCTCTCCCCAAGAGGACTTCTCTAGACTGAGGCGTGTTAGGGTTCTTGGTGCTGAAGACATGTGTCTACAGAAATAAATGTAAATAGAAATATGAATGGAAGAACATGCTTTGAAGAGAGATTGATAGAATAGTAGATAGAGAATTTTTTTTTTAATCTTTACCTCTAATTGATTTCCAGGCTTAGTACTAGTTTTTAGACCTGTAATGAGGTTTTGGACCAGTCTAAGGTGTAACATGGATTTTTTCTAAATGGATTTACGGATGTTGAAGGATAGGTTAATGCACTGTGTTGTCCCCGTCTAGGATTTGTCAAAAAATTTAAAAGACGTGTAATTAATCAAACAGTCATCGGTGTTTAAAAGATAGTACAAGGAAATAGACAGAAGATGTAATTTGTACCCTATGATTTTCTATTTTACAAAGGAAGGGTCAAATTTTAAGAAAGCTGGAGGGGAGAGGGAAAAGAGAGAGAAGATAAGAAAAGTAGATGAATAATGACATTAAACTCTTTTTTTCACTTTAGAAAAATTTTCCATTTTTTTTCCGTAGCAACCACTCTGTATTTTCCGGGTAATATTTACACATCGATGCGGGTATTAGGTTTTTTTTTTTTGTTTTTTGTTTTTTTTTAACTCTTGAATATCACTTACGAAGACTATAGAATAACCGGCTTCATGACGACATAAAACGCTTTTATAAAAATCTCAGATCGAGGCTACCCAATACTCTCCTAACCAAAAGACAATACTGCTGTCCTCCAAAGAATATGATATGGAGAGTAGTTAGAAATTTATTCTCTAAAACATTGAATGTATTTGGTTTCGAATTTGTATAACAATAACAACCGGTGTTCATTGCAACATATTAAGCAGCGAGACAGCTAAAATGTTCTGAACAAGAAAGTATAGAATTTTTTCCAGACACTTAGAGATAATTTCGGCCGGAATGGAGAAGATAAATGGAATTGATGCCTCTACATCACGACTCAAGCCTAAAAGATTCGATCAATGAATTCTTGTTCTTTTTTATTCGTCCCTGAGGCATTTTACTAGGTTAGCTCGACCTGTAGAAATTCAGATATTCAAAGTTGTGATTAAAGTGTGCTCAGGAAAGGGGGGTTCGATATCGGAGAAAAGAGATAAAGAGAGAGAGAGAGAGAGAGAGAGAGAGAGAGAGAGAGAGAGAGAGAGAGAGAGAGAGAGAGAGAGATGGATAGACAGACAGACAAGCATAGACAGATATACAAACAGAAGTAAATAGATATACAGATAGGAAAAGGGGTGGGGTGGAGGATAGGATGACAGACATAGAACGAGAGAGAGAGAGAGAGAGAGAGAGAGAGAGAGAGAGAGAGAGAGAGAGAGAGAGAGAGAGAAAGAGAGATGGGTAGACAGACAGACAAGCATAGACAGATATGCAAACAGAAGTAAATAGATATACAGATAGGAAAAGGGGTGGGGTTGAGGATAGGATGACAGACATAGAACGAGAGAGAGATACAGACAGACAGATAGACAGACAGACAGACAGACAGACAGACAGACAGACAGACAGAGACAGAGAGACAGTGACAGAGACAGAGACAGAGATAGAGAGACAAAGAAAGAGAGAGAGAGAATAAGATAAGAAAGAGACAGAAGGCGAAAGATTGATCAAGTAAGAGATTTTCAAAAAATAAGAGCTTGTTCTTTCTAAATTGCTTTTATGTCAATGCAACAGATTAGGAGATTTTCAAAGAATCACAAGGGATGCATTAAACAACCACAACTAACTAACTAACTAACTTACTAACAAGATACTCTATTCAGCGCTGAGCCACTCCTATAATCCGATGAGTTGACGTGTAATTATAACCATCGGTCGCCATGTTGTAGGTATACAACCATAAAAGTCATTGCTAATAGTGGTGGAGACGACTTGTCTGAAAGGGTTGGCGTGGAATCTTTCGGAGAATAATGATGATTGTTGTTCATTTATGGGGAGATAAGACTTGTAATTTTAGAACGTTTATGTTTGCTTGTGATGAAGCGTGTAAACTTTTTTAATCTTTTCGTGTAGAACTTAGAGAAAGGGAGATAGAGAGAGAGGAGAGACAGACAGACAGACAGACAGACAGACAGACAGACAGACAGACAGACAGACAGACAGACAGACAGACAGATAGACTGAGAGACGGAGACCGACAGTGACAGACAGAACCACGGGCAGACAGATAGACAGACAGTTATATAGAGAGAAGGAAATTCTGCATTTTAGTCTTTTCTTTCGATGAAAGTATACATTCTGATTCTAGATCTAATTCTTTGAAGAGAACCGTTAGATAAGTAGAGGAAAAAAAAACATGCAGGACACAGAGTTAGTCGCATAATAGTTTTGACAGTAAGTAATCTAGCTCAGAACAAGGCAGGTCTTTTAAATCTGATGCATGAATATTCATCCACGTTACTGTGATAGTATATCTCTGCTGACATTTTTAAGTAACGATCATTGATAATCTAATCTATATTCACTTAAAGATAAAGTAAAATCCAGTTTGAGCCCTATGATCACCATTTACGCTGAGGATTTTTAATTTTAAATCTTTTGGTTCAACGTCTAAACACAGACATAAGAAACCTCATATGGCAATTGTGGGTCCTGAAATCATGTTTCAGATTCTTAGCATTTGAAAAGATTTAGAAGTAACATCCTCTTCCTCTTTTTTCTTCCTTTCTCTCTAACTTACTGACTATCTCTTCCTATCTCATTCATATGTATATCTCTACCTGCTCTCAGTCTCTCATTCTTTCTCTCCCTCCTCTCTAATTCTTCTATTACTTGTAAAGCTATATCTCCAAGTCTCACAAGTCTAACAGCCGTCTTCATTCATCTCCAACTCTGTCCTTTCTTCCCATTTGACCTCACCCGTCCGTAATAATAAAGTTTTGTACCAATCTGTCCAATCCTCTGTAATACCACCTGACCTTCCCTACAACCGGGGCACTCACATCGACCCCAGGTCAAGTGCACTGCGGACCTTTGGACGACAAGATTCTAGACAGAACCTCGGTACAGATTCTCCTGACCTGTCAAACTTCGTAATGAAACAAGAGGGCGGTAATGACTTCATCGCAATAGAGAACAAACCGTCGTAAAGACATCGGGTATCAAAGGGGAGATAACTGCTAAAAGTCAGCTGCACACTTAACTTCAGAATTCATAGCATTTTCTCATTGCGGAACCACGCCCCCCTTTTCGGCGGCCATTACCAATCCCGTACCCGCCCGACCACGCCCCATCGCGGCGCCAGTGTCGCTGTTATCATAGTGAGCCCGAACCCTCTCGCGGAATCTCGTTATCTCTCGCGGAATCTCGCGAGATGACAGCGGGCAGCACGTGCGAGCGGATTACCGTGGAATGGCGGGAATGTAAGGGGGAGGTAACTAAGACCTAGTCAACTCATTCCTCCAAACATTCAGAGTTATCTTCCCGGCCGGTAGGAATTCTGGGCATGCGCAAGATGGACCTGTCTCCTGCTGCTGTTAATGCTGCGCTATGCGGGAGGTCCAATGTAGTTTTATTTCTAGGTACAGACGATTTCGTTTTTGTTTTTGTTTAAGATCACCTCCAGGACCATTATATCATCCGCTAGGGGCATTTGCTATGACTTAATTTCTCCACTCCCCGCCTTAAACTCATTTTTATTTCTGGTTTTATGTTGCTACATTCGTTCTCACTCTCACCTGTTGTTTCATTAATTCTTTCCGAACGGACTTTTCCATTCTTTTTTTTCCCTCCACATTTCACTCAATGTATCTTTACCACGGATATCTTCCTACTTCTAATCGCAGATTTACTCTGCCTGCTTGGGTATGTCTTTCTCCGTAAATCTCTGGCTCTGTCTCTTTCTGCTTGTTCTCTCCACTCTCTTCCTTTGGCTCGTCAACTTCAGAGATGGAATGCGAAGATGTTACATGACAGGGTTGGCTCGTCAACTTCAGAGATGGAATGTGAAGATGTTACATGAGAGGGTTGGCTCGTCAACTTCAGAGATGGAATGTGAAGATGTTACATGAGAGCGTTGACTCGTCAACTTCAGAGATGGAATGTGAAGATGTTACATGAGAGCGTTGGCTCGTCAACTTCAGAGATGGAATGTGAAGATGTTACATGACAGGGTTGGCTCGTCAACTTCAGAGATGGAATGTGAAGATGTTACATGACAGGGTTGGCTCGTCAACTTCAGAGATGGAATGTGAAGATGTTACATGAGAGGGTTGGCTCGTCAACTTCAGAGATGGAATGCGAAGATGTTACATGACAGGGTTGGCTCGTCAACTTCAGAGATGGAATGTGAAGATGTTACAAGAGAGGGTTGGCTCGACAACTTCAGAGATGGAATGTGAAGATGTTACATGAGAGGGTTGACTCGTCAACTTCAGAGATGGAATGCGAAGATGTTACATGACAGGGTTGGCTCGTCAACTTCAGAGATGGAATGTGAAGATGTTACAAGAGAGGGTTGGCTCGACAACTTTAGAGATGGAATGTGAAGATGTTACATGAGAGGGTTGACTCGTCAACTTCAGAGATGGAATGCGAAGATTTTACATGAGAGGGTTGGCTCGTCAACTTCAGAGATGGAATGCGAAGATTTTACATGAGAGGGTTGGCTCGTCAACTTCAGAGATGGAATGCGAAGATGTTACATGACAGGGTTGTTTCGTCAACTCCAGAGATGGAATGCGAAGATGTTACATGAGAGGGTTGGCTCGTCAACTTCAGCTAGAGACTGAATGCAAAGATGTTACATGAGAGTGTGGGTTAATAACTTCAGAGATGCGAAGCGGAAACCTTACCCTACCATATTAATGAAAATTCGAAAACATACTTTTCATTCAAATGTTTGGGAGCATAGAAATGGGATAAATTATTCTATTCTAACCACCTTTTTTGTTTGTTTCTATGAAAATGTGTTTTTATTGATATTTTTTCTGTAAAACAAGGTGTCCACGTAAAATTACACAATAATATACTATTATATAGGTTTTCCAATCAAAAAAAAAGAAGAAGAAAGAGTTATATTTTTAAATGCTAAGACAATAATAATTTTGAAGTGAACGCTAGGAAAGAAACAAAACTCAGCGTCGTTTCAAAATTATTTTTGACGACATTTCGTCATTGTTTCAGGGCGTTGAAACAGTCAAGTCCGTTTTTTCAGATCCTACGCTAAAGTTTCCGGTAAGTCTCTAATTTTTTTTTCTAAATTTAACCCGGGAAAAAACGACAGTGTTTCATCCATAACATATTTGGGATCGTTTTCATAGGGACTTAGTTGTCCATCTTCAACACAAACAATTCATAATATGAAGAGCTCCTGACCGTCTTGTCTGTTTAAACCAGCTGCAGTCCTGGCCTCTACTGAACTCTATGGAAATCTCCATCTCTGAGAGGCTGGAGTGGCTACAGACCTGTCATAACGTCTGCCTCTAGATCTGGTCCAGCCTGGAGCTTCTCTCAAGAGCCCGATGACAGATGCTGTCTTGGGTCCAGGGACTTTACTGCACCTCGACCTACTAATTGGGGAGCAGTGTGGGAGGGACAAGAGATTGGCAGAGAGGGAGAAAGGAGAGAGGAGAGAGAGAAAATGAAGGCAGACGGGTTTTGAGAGAGACAGAGAGAGAGAGAGAGA
>JAWDGP010006959.1:100000-120000 GCA_033675545.1 Elysia crispata
CTATTTACCGACTTATTTGGCTTCATTTTGGGATTAATTTTTATACCGAGTCCTGTAAAGTCAACACCACTGTAACCATATTAATTTTGAATAATAATAATAATAATAATAATAATAATAATAATAATAATAATAATAATAATAATAATAATAATAATAATAATAATAATAATAATAATATAATTTTATATTATAACTTTTTTTAAAATCTTTCTTGTTTCTACTGGAGAATCAGGTTAGATTCTACATGTTTTGCAAGCATGGGAAAGTGAAGAATGCAAAACAAAAAAAAAACAAAAAAATGCATATATAAGGATAAAAAATTGCCTTCCGCGTTGTCAGTAGCTGGTGGTAGTGAGTGTAACAGCTAGCCGCAACCCAGAACATCTCTCTTGACGGTCGAAATTCTCACAGTCACACACAGACCAGGGGCTCTACTCGTCATCCTTCGCTTCACCCCAATTTTTTTACAGCCCACTTCAGACCTGATAGCGAGGTCGTGCGGTGTGCCCGCAATGAGTACCGGGGCACTTTTTGCTGCTCCTTTGAGAACCGTCGAATCAAAGCTTTGAGAGTGGGCATGTGAGACGTTGAAATATAAAGCGATAATTAAAGATTTTTGTTCCTTTGGGAAGAATTTGTCTCGGGTTAAATCCCAAAAGCTGTGGCCGTGAGCTCGACTCGTGCGTGAGAATTGCGATCCTCCCCAAGTTTCTTTGGGGGGTCGCAGCGGTGGTTGTCCAGGAGTTGTGGCACTTAAGATATTTAGATAATTTGCTTTGAACCTGTCGGTGTTGCTGGGGTTCAATCTGATAGGGTGATGGGGCATAATTTGAAGGAGAGAGGGTGGTAGATTGATATTGGCACAGATATACACAAGGGTTCATAGATAGAGAAAAACGGGAGGAGGGGGGGGGGGGGGAGGAGGAGGAGGAGAGTGTATGAGATTTGGGGACTCAGCAACTTTCTAAGTGAGATTCTTTAAGAATTTGGAGAACGTTGGATTCCACGAGTGATTGGCAGTTATCTAGTTTGAACACCACCCTAATCACTGGCATCGAACCCGCGTGTACGAGTCTCTGAAAATCCTAAGGCGAATGCTGTAACACCGCAGCCACCATCTGTTCAGTTCTTTGTGTTTCCAAATAAAAATAATAAAAGAAGGGAAACAAACCGGGATGATGGCAGTCGTTTTCTAAAAGATATTTCTCTTAGTATTTTTTTTTTTCATCCCTTTGGTTTTATTAGTATCATTAATTAAGTAATAAACAGATCGCAAAATAAAACCACCCCCACTCTCATGAAGGATAAATAATTAAAAAAAAATAGAAATCGTACCTCAAGCCACTAAAGCATCATAATTTATTACACGCCATGATTGTTAGAATTGAGAGAAAATGTACTAGTGCATACTAATGTCGACATCATTGCTGCTGACTGGCATCGTTAACATTTAAATACCAGCGGGGGTTGGGGTAAGCTGGCACATCTCCCCTGGTAAACTGATAGAGAATTGTATGTGAATCGAGTCGAGTGGGTCGAGGTTCTGGTATGTCTCGTGTTCTGTGACTTGAGGAGAGGGATTTCACAGACACACCTAGGTTCCTTGCTGGGGGGGGGGGGGGGGGAAGAGAGAGATAAGGGAGGGGGGGGGAGAGAGAGACAGAGAGACAGAGAGAGAGAGAGACAGACAGACAGACAAACAGAGAGAGAGAGACAGATAGACAGACAGAGAGACAGAGAGAGTTAGACTGACAGATGACAGAGATAGATAGACAGAGAGAGACAGAGAGACAGAGAGAGAGAGGAGGAGGAGGAGGAGCGAGACAGACATACAGACAGACACAGAGAGAGATGAGAAAGACAGAGAGAGTTACACTGACAGATGACAGAGATAGATAGAAAGAGAAGGAGAGAGAGAGAGAGAGAGGAGGAGGAGAGGAGAAAGAGAGACAGACATACACACAGACAGATCCAGAAACAGATGAAAAGAAATAGTGGGCGTGAAAGTGTGTGGAAGAGTGTGAAAGTGATAAAGACAGAGAAAGAGGGAGAGAAAGAACGAGGGAGGGGAGGGCACCAGAGACGAAACTTAGGAAATAAGAGAAAAAGAGGAAGAGGTAGAGACATGAGAATAGAAGCAGATAAAGATAGACATAGAGAATCAAGATGATTGAGGAAACAAGACAGAATGAGACAGCCAGACACATGTCGGGGCAGTAGTCCCAGCGATTGCTCACTCCCAACCCACCAAGTCACCAAGTCTTGACTGTCTGGGACCACCCAGCATGCTCCACTGATATAGATAACAAGACACCTCATAATCAGTCTCGAAAACTGTAGCAATTAAAGAAAATGATTTTAGTAAGTGCACACAAATCCAGGCACCTCAGTACTTTAGATTTATAGTTTTTAATATGTGATTGCGATACCAACGTGGGTATTATCAAGCATTCAGTTATAAGATGTGACACTCGTAAAAGTTTGTGAGCACCAAAGTGTCAGATGTCCGGACTGGCACAGAGTCTCTCCCACCCCCGCCTAAAATAAATAATTTTTTTTAAAAAAGGAGGGCTCTGGAGAAATGGCTATCATTCAAAAAAGGGAGAGGTATCGACAAAAGTACAGTGCCTCGTTTTGAGCGTTTGTCGCGCGCCACAATAAACTTGCAAAGGATGTTTGAGTTTCCATCCTGTCCTGGTATGTCTACTGTCCTACTCCGGACCTCCCGATTGTGTAGCTCGAGATAGAATTATTACATGCGCAGTTCAATAGTTCTCCGCCCCGCTTTCTTACTTAGTTGTTAGTTTCTCCTTGCTTTTGTTAAATCAGAGTGAGGCATTTATCAAATATATCGACGTTAAAGTAAATTTTTGTGATTGCAAAACATAAAATCGTCTACTTTTCATTTTGTTTGTTTGTTTTATTGATTACCAATTGAGCAGTGTTACTCACATAATAAGAAATAATTAAACAAAATTGCCATTTGTTCCATTTGAAGAAATGGTATAATTATGACTTTGTGTCTTGACAATTCATTAAAGACTTACTACACTTGCTACTTCCAAATAAATTAACTATCTGTCTTTTTATATTGCCTGAAAAAGTCAATAATAAAAAAATATGTCTAAATATAGAAGAATGTGAAATTGAGCCTCCTTCAATCCCACTCACCGGAATTTCCCGATCTGAGCCGAACTGGCCAAGCCCCCTCTTTCGGGCCAGGAGGTTAATTAACGAACGCTCCCCCCACTAATTATGAGGAATGGACTGTCCAGGACTTCGCTAACTAGGACCAGGACCAGGCCAGGGCTGAGCGGGAATCCCCGGCGCGAACTCTCTAAGTTGACACAGTGACGACAGACAATATTGCTCATCCCGCCTCTGGCACTGACCAATCAGCGGCCGTGTCATACACGTCACGTGACGCAACGCAATACATGCGCACTGAGGAGCTGTCATTCGCGCCATTTCGGGTCGAGCCTTGGATCAGACTGAGAAGAATAAGATTAGAGTTTTTAATGTATTGAGACAGGTGAGCACAGATCGAAATATGAAACTCTTAGAAAGTTATATTTTCTGGTTTGTTTTTTTTTCTAAATCGGCTGAATTATGCAGTAAGCCAGCAGATTCATCCAAAATCGTTTATCTTTTTATTTTTTTCTTAATTTTATACGTTCTTTTTTGCTCTTGTTTTTTTTTTCTTCTTTTATTATGAATTGGTGAAAGTTTTTTTTTCTTCTAGAAAGAAGTATTTTATGGAATAGCTTTTAATCAAATATTCTTTTTAACTTTCCGAGAGAAAAGATTAACTATACTGAAAGCCGATTAAATGAAAGTAGACTTTAGATTAGAAAACACAGTCAAAGCAATCGCTCTGAACGTAGCAAATCAGGAACGGAGAAAAATATTTTGACCCTATTTTTTTTTTTAAAAAAAAAAGCTTGTGAGCAAGATAAAAGTAAAAGGGTCGTAGAAACTGTCAAATTTCGGTCGAGCATATAATACAGCAAAAAAAAAAATATATATATATATATATATATATATATATATATATATATATATATATATATATTGAAAGTCTAACTGCATTTTTTTTATCTTTTCCAAGTGGAGGGGGGAGAGCTGATGAACCAGATGATTATAACTTCTTTGATGACGTAAAAACTTTGGTCTCAACGAGATCCTGGCAGCCCTGAGCAGCTGTCTTGAGCCTGATTCACGACCTGGGCAAACTGTGGACGAGTTCCCAGTCCTGCCACGCTTGGCTGAATCACGGTCATTTCTTTGGCGAGCTCTATACATGTAGGACAATGTTTGCGGAGCATGGAGGGATGATTTAGCATGCTTATCAACCTAACGGTCAATCAACCAGGCTATCTGTAAATCATGGAGCAATCAATCTACCCGAGAATCAATCGCGGTCGAATTTGAATAATTACATTCAGTTTTAAAGGACAGAAAAAAAGCATAAACAAAGAAAAAACAACTCTAAATTACTTAAAAATAAAGACACATTAAGAACAAAATAAATAAACTAACAGCCGTTGATGCACAGTATTTTCCAGTGCACCAAATTGCACGGCATTCAATCACATAATACAAAAGAATTATAGGCAGTTACAAGATTAAAGAAATAAGCAGCCAATTACAAGGAAAAGTCTTTTACTATGATTATGAAGAATATTGACCATTTTCATAAAGACAAGACTGTCTGGGAGAATAAAAATGTCACAAAACAATTATATTGTTACTTTTCTAGTTTACACTAAGAACTTTTTTTTTTAGATTTTTAAAAAAAAGATCTAAAAATTAAAAAAGATAAATTCTATTTTCCAACATGTACAGTCAATTCCTATTTGCAATATTACCGGTAATCTACAAAGTGTAACCTGGATCCCACGGAGTTACCCTGACCCTGGTACAGTTCAAGCTATTTTTAAGCAGTTTCCCATAGCTTCTAGCGTCTCGTGAGTACTAAATGATTTTAACGGACCTACCGTAACAGTACTGTAACAAGACTGTTACAGTACTCAAAATCAAGTCCTTAGCGATGGAAATAGGAAAAAAATCTGAATAATTTAGCCTTAGGAAAGGTCAGTGAAATTGAAAATTGTTCATAATTTTGAAATCGCCAATTCCGATATCTTTTCTGAAGAATCTCCAATGTTGGTGGTTGCATGCTCTAATCTTCGGCTTGTTTTCTTGTAGAAACTTTCTACCTCGAAAATAATGGACGATGACGATCTTTTTATCAATTATGATTCCAGGATTTTGTCGCTTGAACTGTGTAGCTGAACAACACTTTTTAGTATTTGTTTATTTATTTACAGAATAATTAACTATTGTATTATTATTTTTTCTTGATTGTTGGGCTTGGAAACGTCCCAGAAACTACTTGAAAAGAGGGTGCGGCTTCATCAATTAACATTTATTTTAGACTATCTAAAGCATGATAATAATAATCAAATAGGTTTGACTTCTCCACTTACTCAAAGTTTGCGACTGATTTGATTTAGCGTCTTTCAAGGCTCTTAATTCGTAGAATCATGCACCTTTAAACTGTGCCTATGAAGAGTATCATAATTATATAACTGAACATCACTAGCACTTCAGTCTCTTCATTACTCTTTCTTAACTATGGGCCAGAGTACAGACTTAACCGGAAAAAAAGACCGACGGGAAAGTATGTGTCTTCCAGTAACAACCCCAACACCCTCTTCTACACAATAATAGTATTAACTTTGGGGCCCTCGCCCAGTCTGCACGAAGTTATAGTTAAGAAGAATTAATAAGATTTGTTAGCTACTTTTCCGGAAGCCAGATTTATATATTGATTCTTTTAATTTCATTACCATGTCGGTCAAATAGAATCAACAGCTATGAATTTTCTCGAGGCAGTGCATTTGTGATACATTCGTCTTTGGGTTTTTTTTTCCACGATCCCTGGCACCTAACATTCACCCTTCAACTATGTCCTTGCAAAAGGAAAAAAAATAAATTTGAAATCATCCTCGGGATTGCCTGTGTTTGTTGTCAATATTTTTTTCTGCACTCCGAGTTCAGTTTTTGCCAACATAAATTTGGTTAAATCGATGCTGAATCATTGCAAATACACTCTGAACCTTTTCTTTACTTGTAAGGTCGGAGGCAATCATACACCAATGAAATGCAATTTCTTTGTTTACTTAACTATCGTTTACATTTTAATAGAATAAATTGCATTGTACTTTTCTCCTGAATGTTTTGTAATGCATTAGTTTTTAATATGAAAATGCCTCACTCTGGAGTCAGATATGAAATGACGTAGTACATGATTGTAATCGTGTATAATTAACTCTCCTTTCCTGTCAGAATGGCTGTGGAGAACATAGAGTCATATTTATGACACGTCTACGGCAGTAACACTGACAGATGATTATCAATCTTCATCAGAGAAAAAGCTGGGCTAGTCTCACCTATTATAATTCTGACGCCGCAACTACAACAAGTCTTGTAGCCATCACCAACATCATCACCCGTACCTTGGTCAGATTAAACTAACGCCAAGACAAACCCACTGCACACATCAACACTCGTTAGATCCCAATATAATACAGGTTGATGCTGTAGACACCGAAATTCTATAATTAGTATCAATCTCAACAGAGATGAAGGTGAGAATCTCTCGTTTGGCCTTCGTTACTTGTATCACCAAATATATCTAGCGCCACAACGAGGCCGGTCTCCCGGGGATTCCCCAGGGTCCCCTTCTAGTCTCCAGTCGAGTTCTGCGTTTCTTCACGGCGGTCGCGCCAGCGTCTCGGCTTCGTCAGTTTCCGCCAGATTCCGTCAGTCTTCGCCATGTGGTCGGGTCTGGAAAGTGGCAAGCGCCCTCTAGACTCTAACATAGGGCTGGCGTCGGGTTACTTCGCTTGACCAGGGTGAGAGGTCAAGGGCCAACACGTCACTCACTTCTGGGGCTCAAACTGTCAGGCTGTATTTCTAGGTGTTGGTCTTGATGGCATAACTTGTACATGTAATATCAATGAGACATGAGCTGCTTCATGTTCTGTTTTACGTCTCCTAAGTTAGTGGGTATTTCAGCTTCTCGTGGTAGGTTGCGTTAAAGCAATAAATCTAAAAAATTTGGATAACACTTTTTTTATGTACAGATTTTCATGTAGCCAGTCCACTGATTTATTTTTAGGATTAAAGAGTTTCGTTCATGATTATGCTTATCTGGGAAAATTTCGATTGTTTACAACTTAAATATATCTGAGTATGAAGAATCATGCAAATCATTGACAGTTACTAATCCCCAGGTTCATAAAAGGCCTAGTTAGTGAAAATAAAATTCAAACATAAATTTTATTTATATAAAACAAAGTCTCAGATAATTTTATAAAGAAAACACACACTTCATTAAAAGAAAACCTAAATCTAGATTTAATATAGCAACATTCAGTTGAAACCTTATCAAAAATTGATGCAATGGTTGACATCACTCTTTTATTACTAATGAATATAATAAACAACCCGCCTTATTGTGTCGTATGCTTTCAAACGTCTAATAAAGCAATGGAATAGTTTTAGAATACGGCAAAATTAACCCCACAAGACATATTAATAGTATCCCGAAAGTCTCTTCCTTATTTGAAGCAATGAAAAAATAATATGACTGTGTCGTCACAATTTACTGAAAGACTTTCAAATCTTCAGAGTGTGTATTCAAGTCAATCAACCCTACCGAAAATTATATTCAAGTCAATTCAAACTATCGATAAAATATTGAATTTAATTAACACTATCGATAAAAAAATTCAAGTCAATGAAAACTATCGATAAAAATATTCAAGTTAATAAACACTATCGATAATTTTGACAAACTGAATCGAAACCAAGATAACATTTTTATCATTATTTTCAAATTTAAACATAAAGTCTACGTCGCTTAAGATAACAGTTTTATATTATTTCTTTCATTTCTTTTTTTTTTCATTTTTAATGTTCCCTGCAATCATTCTAACGTTCCCTTGAAGTAAGAAAAAAAAATAGCGAAAAAAAGTGAAAGCGATCACAAAGAAGAAGATCTGTTTGCTGGACTAGCTATGTATTTTATTTGAGAAACGTAAGAGACATGTAACACTAACCTGTTCAAAGCTCAAGTTAGCAATCAGTTTAATCAATCTCAGTGTTTTATATTATTGCACTTAACTGACCCTCGGCACTGTATCTGTGGCTTTCTTCTGTCTGTCTGTCTGTCTGTCTGTCTGTCTGTCTGTCTGTCTGTCTCTCTCTCTCTCTCTCTCTCTCTCTCTCTCTCTCTCTCTCTCTCTCTCTCTCTCTCTCTCTTTAGTTCTTTCTTTCTCTTTCTCTCTCTCACTCTTTCCATCTTACTCTCTCTCTTTTTGTCCTCAATCATTCTCTCTCTCTCTCTCTCTCTCTCTCTCTCTCTCTCTCTCTCTCTCTCTCTCTCTCTCTCTCTCTCTCTCTCTCTCTCTCCCCCTCTCTTTCTCTCTCTCTTTTCCTCTCTCTCTTAAACTATGATGTTTTTAAAGCTCCTTAGATTTATTTTTAAGACTTGCATGAAGACAAACAAGGTGAAAAAATAACTGGTTTTTTTCCTTACTTGCTCATAATAATTATTGTGTAGCATCCACCCTGATATCCACCAAGGTCTTGTCCGCGGGTTCGAACCCACACCGGAGGTAGATGAGTTGAAAGCTTCATCTTTAAGTTCCGATCTGCCTGACGCCTGACGGAGGCTAGATTTTTTGATACGCAAAAAGCCTAAAATCACCGTTTTGTAGACGGGTTACATCAAATAACAAACATCAGCCTGCAAAGTTATGACCGTTGGAGAAACAGGATGTTCGCAGCCTATAAATCCGTGTCAGGTTTTATGCTAAGCTTTACCAGTTTCATAGTATTCTTCCTAATATCACCGATAGTTGTGGTGTTTAATATCTTGTTTAAAAAAAAAGACAATTCAGATTCTTGTACGGGGAAAATTGAGGGTCTGTAAATTATTTATTTCGTTCATTTTACTTCATGGTTTGTTTGGCAAGTGATCTACAGGGTGAAAACAATGTTTTATAGAAGCACCCCTGTTTAGATCCAATATTGTTTATGTTATCAGTTTTTCTCGCTATGCCTCAATTTTAAATTTGATCACAACCGAAGCAATCTAGTATTTTCCCAACCAATATGTAAATTTGAGATATTACATGTTTACTTCTGTCATAATTATCATTGTAAAGAGTACCTTTTTGGGTAGTGGATAAATGCGTGGAAAAAATGGGGACGAACAAACGGGAGTTATTGGCTTTCGGATTCAATAATCATTTTTGTTCAAAATAAAAAAAAAAATAAGAAAAAAAAAATATATCAACTAGGCTACAATCACATAGGTAAGCTTTTTCCCTTATCGCCATCATTTCAATTATAGCTGAATATCCTTGCGAGTAGGATTTATTCAGCACATTTAGA
Organism: Elysia crispata; assembly: GCA_033675545.1. Lineage (NCBI taxonomy): Eukaryota > Metazoa > Mollusca > Gastropoda > Plakobranchidae > Elysia > Elysia crispata. The sequence goes on from JAWDGP010006959.1 coordinate 109,472, forward strand.
ATGTTTGGGGGGCTCAGTCTTCCAAATAAGATGAGCAATCTCTTGTTTACAAAGCACTCACTGCGATTATACACAGGCAGACAGAGATTGGCCTCACTGTTTTGCCAACGGTGTTGGTTTATTTTCAGGTCGTGGCAAAATAAGAAACCCACACGTACGAGAATGGGTTTGAATCGGGCGGGGCGAAAATGCTTTAGCCTAGAGTGATGGAGAAGAGCGAAAGAGAGGGAGAAGACGAGAAAAAAAAAGGAGGTGGGGGAGGGGGGGGGTAAGGTATGACAGATGAGAGAGAGAGAGAGAGGGGCAGTTGGCTCACTTGCGGCAAAGCCTCTGTGATCTTGCAGGAGAGGAAAGTTTACAGCTGATGGGTTGAACGGCGAAGGGGAGGGGCTAACTGAATAACAGAAACGTAGCGGTGCTCGCTCTTGGTTTTACGGAACTGATGGGATAAAAATAGCTGGACTTGGCTGGAACGGCTCCGTGTGCCGTCTGATGCTATAGGCCCCGCCCACCGACAGACAAACTTATCAACGCTATTTACGGCTCAGCCAAGCCGCGCCCACTAATCTGTCGGAACTAACGGCTCTTCTTTTGCTGGTCTTGAGTGACGGAATGATTGGGGAACTTCCAGCTCTTGGGTTAAGTTCTGTTCTGAGAATAATAGTCTGTTGTGATTTCTTATTCCTGCCCTCTTATTCTCTCCCGCCCTCCTCTTTCTTTCTATTATAATGTACATATTTGTGCGCCCCCCCCCCCCCCCCCCCCTGCCCTTCTAACGCCCCTCCTCCTCCCCCCCCCCCCCCCTCTCTCCCAGCCCACAAGCGCGCAGTGCCTCGGAAACAACCTGATAAACTTTGTAGAACCAAAGATTTCACTTTACAAAAACACGCCGCGCACGAGCAGGTTAGAGCTAGCTGGGGCTACTAGTCTCGCAAACCTGAGATAAAAACTTGAGGCTCGTCTCTCTGTCTATCTGGACGGAGACTAAACGATCCCGTGGTATCTAATCCAGCGGATTATCCCTCTGTTTGGATAAGACATAGACAATTTACAGATAGCAGGAAACTAAAGAGCTGAAATAAACAGCTAATGCCTGCCTTAGCCGCAGGCCTAACGGTGTCAGGATAGCTAGCGGCCTAGGAAGTCGCAAGACAGACCAACCAGCGCCGCGACAACATCAATATCAATAACAACAACAACAGCAGCAGCAGCAACAGCAGCAGATAGATAGAGTTTTAACTGTCGAGCACCTTATCACCATCGCGGTATTTTCTGTTGAGAAACACACATCCCAGACACGCGTGCCAGTTCTGTCTTGGTGAGTTGATTCTAACGCAAGCTGGAAACAAAGTTTCAGAGTTGAGTTCTGTGATTAATGGGATTTTATCTTAGTAGACTATCTAGAATCAAGATCAAGGTGAGGTGATTCTAAAACAGGCTGGAAACAAAGTGTTTCAAAGTTAGGTTGTGTGTTTAATGGGATTCTATATTACGATCTAAATCTAGATCTAGTTTAGATACAGTGATCTTCTGCGGGGTACAGGATTCTAAATTTACCACGAAAATATATTGTTTTGACCTTAGACTAAAATTATTAACACAGATCTAGATCTAAATTAAAATCTCCCTAGTGGTTTACATTAATTTTAATCTGGATCTATAAAAGCTCTAGAGCCAGGTCACTATTTAGATCTAGATTTTCTAGATTTTCTAGAAGATAATTATAAAGTCACAGTAACTGCTTTAGTTTGGGGTTTGTCGACTGAAGGAATTTAAGCTACGCATGGTTTGGATAAATTGTTAGGAGGGGAAAAATATTATTTCTTATCCTAGGCATACTAGATCTAGATCTATGTACATGAATATGGAATCTTCCTTCATCGTGGGTCTGGCCTGAACCGTTTTTATTTTTGTTGTATCAAAAAGTTGAAGAGTTTAGTCAAGACAAAATTAATAAAGTAGAAAGAATCTAGATCCTCATTTTATATCATATATCATAATTAAAATAAAAAAAATTATGATGCTGCAAAAGTAATCTAGATATAATCTAAATCTTTTTTTTTTTTTTTGTAATATTATTTTGTATATTTTAGAAAAAATTTTGGTTCTGAAGTAATGTAATTCTACCAATATTTATAATCGACAAGTTTCATTGTGCACTCTTCAAAGTAAACAATGGAATGAAATGATTTTTTGTTCACCAGCTGTTCACCTCCCGGCATGCAGCACATAATCTACTAGTTATTCTGCGGTTTGCATCTCCAAGAATTTGGGCTATTTCTACTTAGTAACAATAATAAATTGAGATACCATGTATTTGCATGTTAAGAGTTGTTTACTTCACTTCTAACTTTAATACCAGGCCTGGGATAAATGTTATTATTAATGTTATTATTCACGTGCCTACAAGCTTCCGTTGTATCTTATAAAAAGGTAGGTTAGGCGACATCCGCTATTACTGGGATCAAAGATTGGACCTTAATCGAGGACCTTGGTAAAGTTTGGTTTATCCTTACAATCCAAGGAATTCTCTTGGTGATAAATTTACCTCTAGATTTGTGGCTGGTTTAGGTATTTAGACAAGCTCTTGTTTTATTTTTCCACAGAACTCTTTTACCATATCTATTTGTCCTCTATATGTGCTCCGTGCGATTAGAATTGATCTGTTTAGTCACTGGAGCATTAGTTTCCGCAACTTGAATTTTAAAACTATTCGATAATATTTTTTTCTTCTTCCTCCAATGAAAAATATTTCTCTTTACATTTTTTTTTAGATTTTATAGGTTTATAGTTGCTTTGCTTTCTTCCCATGAACGATAAATACGAACATATGAAAGCGCATTATCTTTTTTTCCCCCTTAAAGCAAAACTAAACAAAACTGTGTTTGATATTCTGTACACCAGTATTATTTTTTTATTTATTTATATAATTATTTTTAATTCTTTGTCACATTTTGCCTTTTTCCGACACAGCCGTGCTCATTTTCTCTCTCTCTCTCTCTCTCTCTCTCTCTCTCTCTCTCTCTCTCTCTCTCTCTCTCTCTCTCTCTCTCTCTCTCTCTCACCCTCTCTCTCTTTTGAGGAAATATCAGCATTAATTTTTGAGGATGTATTTAAAAAAAAATTAAAAAATAAAAAAAAGAGAGTAACCGAATGTCAGCTAATAAATAATTATAAAGAAGTCAATTTTCTCCGTCTTGAAGTTAGCCGAGGGATTAGAGCGCATGCTCCAATATCCACACGGATGTTCTGCGGAGGTTGGATTCCCGCATCGTCAGTGGCTGAGTTTCGGGTCTCGTAATTTCAGTTCCGCCCTGCCCGACGGGGGCTTGTTTAATTCATATGCAGACAAAGCCTGTAATAACCGTCTTCTATATCAAATAATCAAAACAAGCTCATAAAGAAACAAAATCTGCAAAATCTATGCAAATAGTTGGAATAAAGACCTCAAATTTAGAAATTCTATGTCAACCGGTTCACGCAAAATATAAGTGTAAAGGTTTCTAAGTCTACTAAGTTTATTCTGTTATTAGAGACGGTAGAAAAAAAAAATATTGTGCTACGGAAACGAGACGTGAATTTGCAATTGCAGGAAATCCTAGTCTTAATCTGAATAAGAGAATCGTTTTCTTAGTTGGAAGATGAATGACTTTCATAGTGATATTTCAAACGTCGGAAAGAATTGTTGTATTATAGATATTGCACAAAGGATCACAGCCTACAAGGTTAGTCAGAAACTCTGGTGGTTGAGGGGATAGATTGCTAGCCCTGGTATCAACATACAGACATGGCGCCCATCATGTCACGGTCTTTGTGCTGTGAGGTTAGTCAGAAACTCTGGTGGTTGAGGGGATAGATTGCTAGCCCTGGTATTAACATACAGACATGGCGCCCATCATGTCACGGTCTTTGTGCTATGAGTTAGTCAGAAACTCTGGTGGTTGAGGGGATAGATTGATTAACATACAGACATGGCGCCCATCATGTCACGGTCTTTGTGCTGTGAGGTTAGTCAGAAACTCTGGTGGTTGAGGGGATAGATTGCTAGCCACATGGCGCCAATCATGTCACGGTCTTTGTGCTATGAGTTAGTCAGAAACTCTGGTGGTTGAGGGGATAGATTGCTAGCCCTGGTATTAACATACAGACATGGCGCCCATCATGTCACGGTCTTTGCTCTATGAGGTTGAGGTCTCATCTTTGTCCGCCCTACCGTGCCAGACGTTGCTTCTGCGAAAATGGTCGGAGTTCATTTTTAATTTTTTTGTGTGTGTGGAAGAGCTACACCTAAATCGAAACAAAAAAAAAAAAAATTTAAAAAAAGAATGTAATAAAAAACCGAGATAAATCAAGAACTTAACACATAGTTTGAAAGGAGTGTGATTAGAAAAGCAACCAAACCTAGAGACAAATAGAGGCCAAGCTTATGCGGTTAGTTCAACAGTCGTATAACAATGATTCAGAACAAAAACTAATCTCAAAATTAATAACCACTTTATCTAAACAAGTAAACAATATAGCATGGGAAACACCGTTTATTGCGCCGATTCCGCTTTATTATTAATGATTAAAAAAAAAATAAAAACCGGCGTGGATTCTTTCAGTCCTGCACTCATTATGAGCTGTAAACTAATAAATCTAATGATTTTAGAATCTTTGCTAAAAGTTGCTATGCAGGAAAGAGAGTGATCACTATTAATTTTTTTTTAAGGGGCGCAGTTTATCATTTCTTAACACCGCTTACAAGATGGTAGATGATCCTAGCATAGCATATCACAGTCCTAAGCGCTAAATATGATGAAATGTAGCGTAAAGAGAAATCTTTATTGTGTCGTGGTTAATTCAGGCGATTTACTAAAATAATGATGATGATGATCATCATCATCATCATCATAATAATAATAATAATAATAAGAAGAAGAAGAAGAAGAAGAAGAAGAAGAAGAAGAAGAAGAAGAAGAAGAAGAAGAAGAAGAAGAAGAAGAAGAAGAAGAAGAAGAAGAAGAAGAAGAAGAAGAAGAAGAAGAAGAAGAAGAAGAAGAAGAAGAAGAAGAAGAAGAAGAAGAAGAAGATTCTGAGGATGTGAAAATGCAAAGTTAGACAGAACTATTTTAAACCCATACATTTGTTTTTGCGCTGTAGCAAAATTATGGTACCCTTATGTTAGAATAAATGTGAATGTTTTTTTTTTCTGTCCTAAATATCTTATTCGGAGTCAATCTTCGCATTGGGGAACATCCTCGTTTTTAGATCTTTGGAGATTTTTTTTTTTATTCGAACCCCATGACATTGTTGAATAAGTTTGGTTTTCATAACTCTTACCATTCTCCCTCATATTTGCCTTTGAGATGGAAGTATTTTTTATTTCCGCTCCCGATTTTATTCAACAAACAACCAAATAAACTATAATTAAACCGTCTCAAACACACGTAACTCGACATTTTATGTGTCTCATATTCACATAACACTGGGTTTTTTTTTTGGGTTTTTTTTCTTTTTCGGGGAGGGGGGGGTGGAGGGAGTCTTAGATAAACTGTACCGCCATTTTTCTGTGTCTCAGAACTGACACATTTAACTCGACATATTTCTCGTGTCTCACAATGATACACTTGCTACATTTTATTGCGCCTCATACACACCTGACATGGCATTTGTTTCGTGTCTCATGATTATACTTATGCTTATTTTCCGCATGGACAGACAGGCGCCTGGTCTATGAACATTGACCCCAGTCGGCAGTTATCCCAGAGTTTGCGCAGAGTTAGAATCAACAGCTTCCCAGTTTCCATCAGTCTGTACGTCTCAGACCAGTTGCCTCCCTTAAACACTTAAACATTAATTGTTGCCCAAGAAGTTTAGAAACATAACATGTAAAACAAGGCAAAGAATGAAAGTATTGTATTGTTTTAAATTCCCACCCAAGAAGAGCCATCACATGATATAATGATGAGAAATCTACACCCATAGCCTAGCCCCCGGCCATATCGTGGAGAGTAGACCCAGAAAAAAAAAGCGATTGTGAGAACAAGTTCCTGAGACACTCAACCACAGCCAGTTTGATCTGTAGCAATCTATCCTCTCCATTGTTCTTTGCTTAGTCTTTGCCCAATTATTGCCAGCTTTTATTATCCAAGAATCTTGTAAAGAGGACGCTGGCTGCCTATCCAGCCAATGACATCGTTTGTTTCATGGGACTCGACCCGTCCCACCGTCAGCCCAGCCGAAGTTTAAACAAGTGACAACCTTAATGTTAATTCAACATTCTACCGACCTGACCACATTTACTCCCTATAGACCTCGCGAGGTGAAGATGGTATCATTTATTGTTGTTTTTGTTTTTTACTTGCATGATTAAACAAGACTTAAGTTTCAATCCAACCCTCTACAGACCTGGCCATTATTTTCTCGCTACAGACCTTGCCAGGTGAAGCTAGTATCACTAATTTATTTTATTTTCTTACTTAATTGCATGATAAGATGAACAGCTAGAGAAATGGGCGCTCCTCGAATTCGGTGGTTCGAATCAAACTCATCAAATATCCGAATCTGATTCAGTAAAATCGCTTTGAGATTGTGTTTATATTATAAGGTAAAGACTGTGAAAAGTAACCGATATACTCAGTCCTATTGTCCGATTATTATTTAGCACACAACGCCGCAAAGTCCTGAATAATTATCAAGAATCCAACCTGAAAATTTGTCGTGGAAAACTAAGAGTCTGCCATTGGGCACTCTAAGATACCACAAGATTGTACTTTCCTTCGCTTCTTTTTCTTTTTCCATGTTGAAGTTGCGAAAAAACAAAATCTGGAAATTCCCGAATTTGAAATTTAGCCTTAAACATGCGCACATGTTCACAAATTAATATATTATATTTCAGAAATTTTCCTATAAATCCTACTTGATTTACATTTACGCTTTTTGCATATTTATTTTCGCGTTTTATAGTTCTCTTAATAAGATGAAAATAAATAAAATATGATATCGCAATTATACAAGTCCTGACTCAGATTGTAATATTCGCATGTGGAGTTTGAGGCTGGTTGTTACTCCAGGGATCTTGGCTGCACAGCATCTGACACCTGACTGGAAGGGAGAGAGAAATGTTGATTCAAAATCCGCTGTCAGTCTCAGCCATGATATGTTGATGTTTATATATCATTTTATCAGGCTTGTAAACAAACATTATTTTTGTGACGTGTATGACTTTACACGGTAATGTTGTATGTTCGGTTGGGAAATGTGAGGGGCTGAGGGTACGCACGGGAAAGAAAAAGAAAAGAGAAGGAGGGAGAGAGAGAGAAAGAGAGAGAGAGAGAGAGAGAGAGAGAGAGAGAGAGAGAGAGAGAGAGAGAGAGAGAGAGAGAGAGAGAGAGAGAGAGAGAGAGAGAGAGAGAGAGAGAGAGAGAGAGCAGCAACAGCAACAAAAACGGGGAGAAAGATGGGAGCGAGACATGGATATACCAATTTATGATATAAGTAGGTAGATAGATTGATAGACAAATAGACAGACTGAGAGGCAGACAGGCATATAAATAGATAGGTAGAAAGATAAATAGATAGATAGATATATAGATAGATGAATAGATAGATAGATAGATAGATAGATAAATGGATAGATAGATAGATAGATAGATAGATAGATAGATGGACAGATAGATTGATTGATAGATAAATAGATAGATCGATCGATAGATAGAAAGATAGATAACTTAATAGACCGATAGATGAATAGATATATAGACAGATGGATAGACAGACAGATCCGCAAGCTACTATTAAACAAAGTTAAAAAAAACAACAACGACAACAACAACAACAGCAACATTATATTGTGAAGAGATGCAACAGAGTAGAGCAAAAGATACTCTGGTAACTTTGATTCTCCGCACAGTAACCGGTTAGCGGTTCTAAGCCTTTGAACATTTCTAAAATCTGTTTCGAAGCCTGGTAGTCACGTGCGTAAAAACCGTTTTTTTTTCAGATCTGTAACGACTGTCCACGCCTCCAAGGCAAGATGATCCACACCGGAGTAGTTGCTAGACCTAGACCAGACACCAGCATTATCCGGACAGAAACCGGTTAGCGGTTCTAAGCTCTTTAACATTCCCAAAATTCCAAAGTCTGTTTCAGAGCCTGATGGTGGGTGAAAACCGGTTTTTGCAGATCTGTTAAGACTGGCAATGCCCCATGACAAGATGATCCAGAGGAACATTTGCTAGAGCTAGACTTGACTAGACTAGACTAGACTGAGATTCCTCGGTCTCCAGGGACTTCAAACGCTTCTCCCACTAGCAGAAGTGGGTGCAGAACTTGAGTTTAACACTGGCACAATTTGAGCTTGAGGCAAAAGCCTAGCTGTTTGGTTAACTACAAAGAGTTTAAGAAGAATAAAAATGTTGAGATAATCGTATAACAATACATCTTATTAGTATTAATGCGAAGACATTTAAGCAGCAATACAATATACATTTAGTATTAATGCTGAGAACAATACATTACTATTTGTACTAAAATCGAGACAGTCGAATAACAATACATATAATTAGTATTAATGCCGAGTGTTTAATACTAATTGTATGCGTTGTTCTACTAATGTGTCAGCATGTATTTGTAAATTGAAGTAATCGGTCTGATATTGCTCTACTGCCCCAGGGCCTAATTACTCATCCGTTGTATTTCCCATACTCTTGAGTAAAACATGTCTAGTGGCTTTTAAATCTAAAACGGTATTTACATTCACTGTAAGACAGAAGTAGTAATATTCTATCTTGAACAAAATTTTATTTCCGCCATCCTCAAAACGAAAAAAGGCTACACGGTGCCCTAAAGTTGCCGGAAAATCTATTAAAAACGTTGAAACAACATAATTTAACATATTTTATCTGTGGTTATAACTTTTCTTTTTGAAGTGAGATATCAGTGTCTAACCAATGACTTTTCATTTCAGACGGTTAAGCTTTACCACGCACCACCTAATATCACAATAGATGTAAAAGCTATTATATTCAAGTGATATAACCCGTAGTTCCGCTTCACCAAAATATCTTACCATGATTTTAATCAGCTGGTGGGCTTCAGAAGGCTGGCGAGCCAAGGCCTGAAATGGCTCGGCTACTCGCAACACCGGGGTTCGAAACCTCCACGGAAGGCCGTGCTTACTTCAGGGTAGGTTCTTTAGTACTTTAGTGCCAGTCCGGCTCCTTAAAGATAACACTTTCTATAACTACTCATACAAGGAGAAAGGGAAACGAGTATAAGAACAGCAATAACAACAAAAACAACAGCAACAACCATAACAACAACAACAACAGCAAGAACAACAACAACAATAACACCAACAACAATAACATCAACAACATCATCAACCACAACAACAACAACACCAACAACAACAATAATTATATCAAAAGAGAGCAACAGCACAGCATAGCATGATACGAAAAGTAAAGCGTGTATCTCTCGATGAAACCGTTTCTCTCCTTCGCTCCAAAGTTCTGAACGTTCAATGTTCCTGAAAGTCCATTATTCTGTTTACCGTTAACGTTTCTCGAAGAATCGTTAGTGAAATACTAAACCATAGTCATTTCCATCATTAAGTACTTTTGTTGTTTTATGTTTGTGAATTCAACTCGCCAACTCTCAACACTCTCCAACCTAGAGTCACATCCATACTGCAAAAGAGTGAGTGAGGGAGGGAGAGAGAGAGAGAGAGAGAGAGAGAGAGAGAGAGAGAGAGAGAGAGACAGACAGACAGACAGACAGACAGACAGACAGACAGACAGACAGACAGACAGACAAACAAACCGAGAGAGAGAGACAGACAGACAGACAGACAGAGACAGAGACAGAGACAGACAGACAGACAGACAGACAGACAAACAAACCGAGAGAGAGAGACATACAGAAAGACAGACAAACAGGCAGACAAACAGACACACAAACAGACAGAGACAGAGATAGAGAGAGAGAGAGAGAGAGAGAGAGAGAGAGAGAGAGAAAGAGAGAGAGTGGCCCGACCTTCCTCTAGCCTTGACGTGTTGCCCCCCCCCCCCCCCATACCTCAGACCACAAGGACATAGCTCCATCGCGGTGTCATATCCCAGGAAATGGCCACCGGAAATGAGGAAGCGCTTCCCTTCTGCCGGTGTTTCATAGGCCAGGTCGGGCGATTAAGTCGCAACTAGTGTTGGTTTATGCTTTTGTCTGTCAGTGTGATTGTGTTATTATAAAGAGGCCAGATCAAGGTAGACTTCCGTCAAATAACGTTACTTAAAGTTGCATCAGTTTTGCTCAAGTTATTATTTGCGAGTTTATGATTGTGTTTGCGCTATTTAAAAATTAAAAAAAAAATATTTCAATTTTTAGTACCGACAGTTTCTTTAATTTCAGCCTCAAGTGGTTCTTGACATTCATTCTGTTGCTCTCTCGCCTTGGTTTCATTTATTATTTTCTTTTTTTGGGTTACATACAGAAGAGGGATGAGGAGAGAGAGAGAGAGAGAGAGAGAGAGAGAGAGAGAGAGAGAG
>JAWDGP010006959.1:137500-145000 GCA_033675545.1 Elysia crispata
ATAATAATAATAATAATATCAACAACAACAACAACAACAACAACAACAACAACAACAACAACAACAACAACAACAACAACAACAACAACAACAACAACAACAACAACAACAACAACAACAACAACAACAATGACTAGAGCTTGTCACTTCCTAAAGCTCCTAGAGGTTTCTTATATCCCGCAGCATATCTAGATAATGTAAGCAGCTACAGAACTTTCAAAGAATCCTACTGCAGAGGATATAATTGAACTTCGTATACCTCAGTCTTTTGTGATTCTTCAGAAATTGCACAATCTTTAGAACGCTACCAGCATTCATCAGTCTTGTTTCCGTATCATACAGAACTTCTTTAGAACGCTACCAGCATTCATCAGTCTTGTTTCCGTATCATACAGAACTTCTCTTTCTCTGCGGCGCCATGTGTAACAGTTGTCCAGTGATTGAAGTCAGAGAAAAGATTGGTGGCTCTGGCATGTCCTGATGGAGATATGAGAGTTGCTGCTAATCGTTGTGTTTAGCCGTACATGGATCAATGGCTAGGGAAGCAAATTGTTTTAGCGAAAAGTTCAAACCTGTCAACATTGATATATGATTGACAGGATCATTTCATTAGTCAGCTGTATCTTCAGGTCGGCTTCCGTCTTGGAGCTCATGATGGAGAGCCATTCCACCATTATATTATATATATCAAAAGATGAAAGTGAAATTGACGTCACTTGAAATAAAAATTAATCATAGAAGTGGCTCAAGAGAATTGTACCAAAGCTTTTCATGAACAAATTGGCAGCCATGGCTGTTGTTTTAAGAACTTTGTTGTTACCCTTACCGTGTTATAGGCGCCTGATATTGACAGATCTTTCATGCTGGGAGTCCAGACCAGACCAAATAGGCTAACGGCGGGGGTAAGGGGGAGGGGAGAGTGGCTGGTGTTGACTAGTTGAAGTACATGTTGCGCCATCAAGTTCGGCGGATCTTCATGAAAACCTTGGAGATGGTTTTCTGGCCGCTCTGCTCACCAGTGCTTGGAGCAATGCCTGAAGACGCAGCTCGAGTTTGAATGATAGGTGTCCGGATGGTCAGGGATCTCAATTCTACGCCATCTCAACCTCGATCATTTGATAAGAATCTCAGTGGGATATTTTTAGATTTAAAAAGAATAAAATTATTCAGTAAAAACAAGGAACGAAAGGCGGAATATAAAGGTTTAGCTGTAAAGGGTGCAGGTTAATTTGTGATTTAGTGTGGGAAGCATTGTTTTAAAATTTTCATGGAATTTCGATTTTGATAGAAGCTTTGCTCTCGTATTTTCAAAGTCTTCTTAGAAATCTACTTGATGGCCGGATTCTTTAGGTAAAGTTTTTACGGAATCATCAGTTACTTTCAGTCTAGGAGTGTATTTTTAACCTATTTTCAAAACTTCATGTCAAAATCGCGAATAGTGGACCAAGCCTGTTTATTTTTTGTGACTGATAAATTTAATATTGAGTGATTTTTCACGAAATCATACCAGTTTTTTTGAAAATCCTAGGTGTTTATTCTGTTGGTTTGAAAAATCATTTTATTTCAAAATTTATGAATAAGAACATTTACGGATATGTTAAAAAAAAATTTAAAAGATCAGTTTAACATTGTTTAATCCTGACCTGGTTCTATAAATTAAGGCACCGTCTCTAGCAGGAAACCGAAAAATGTGTCTAAATTCTTACACTTTATAAAGTAAGAGAGATATGAATAGACAAAGCAAAATGGATGTATTGGAAAACTGGCATTCCCTATTTTCCGTGACACTTTCTTCAAGTATCGAGGTTTGTTTTCAAAGCTAGGGCTGGCTAGGTGAGCTCCAACCTCATCCCCAGTCGGCCGAGTCTGGGTCCAAACTCTGAACCTCCTTTTTGTTAATCCTACGCTTTACTACTAAGCTCACTGGCTCCATAGAGTAAAACCAAGAAGGGCAGAATGACATCTATTTGAGAATTATTTTGGTTTCGTTTCTTTCTTAGTCGAGTTAATTGCAAAATAATGTCAAATAATTCGAATAAAAATAATTGCAATAATGAAAATATTTACCAGGCAAACACATCAATGTTTAAAATAATAACAGAATGTATCGATTCAAAACTGTTTTTCCATTAAAGAGCATTTCTTATGCAGAAAATAGACTCTTACAACATAAAGAATTTTCAGAGAATTTTTTTTCTTCCATCTTAAGTTTGTGTGATTCATTTTTTAGATATAGCATTAAGCAGATTTTTCCCCCGCGTACGTTTATGCACTTTAAAACGCGTGTTAGATCTAGCTCTCTGGGATAAAAAAACAACAACAAAAAAGAAAAAAACACTTACACACACACACACACACATATATATATATATATATATATATATATATATATATATATATATATATATATATATATATATATATAAGACGCATACAATTTCAACAGATTTCTTGCCGTAAAAATGAATTAACACACAAACACACCCATAAAAGATATAAAATTGCTTTCGCCCAGAAATGATCTAAATCCGATCAGATGTAGATCCTAGCTCTTGAGCCTACTGAGATTAGATGTGACGCCCATTAATTAGTTCAGGTTATCTCATTTTAAGATGGAGCGATATGTAATAGCAGGAAAGGGGAGGGGAGAGGGAAAAATTGAAGTGAGAGAGAGAGAGAGAGAGAGAGAGAGAGAGAGAGAGAGAGAGAGAGAGAGAGAGAGAGAGAGAGAGAGAGAGAGAGAGAGAGAGAGAGAGAGAGAGAGAGAGAGAGAGAGAGAAAGGGGAGAGAGAGAAAATCAGAGAGAGAGAAAGAAAGAGAGAAAGAGAGAGAGAGAGAGAGAGAGAGAGAGAAAGGGGAGAGAGAGAAAGAGAGAGAGAGAGAGAGAGAGAGAGAAAGGGGAGAGAGAGAAAGAAAGAGAGAGAGAAAGGGGAGAGAGAGAGAGAGAGAGAGAGAGAGAGAGAAAGAGAGAAAGAGAGAGAGAAAGGGGAGAGAGAGAGAGAGAGAGAGACATAAAGATAGATAGAGATAGAGAGAAAGGGAGAGAAAGAGAGAGAGAAAGGGGAGAGAGAGAGAGAGAGAGAGAGAAAGAAAGAGAGAAAGAGAGAAAGGGGAGAGAGAGAGAGAGAGAGAGAGAGAGAGAGAGAGAGAGAGAGAGAGAGAGAGAGAGAAGAAGGCAGGGATATCACTGGAAGGATTGTAACAAATGTCACCGTTTAGTCTTGTGTTGAAGCATACCTATTTATTAGTGTTTATCGTAACAGAAACTTTTTGTCACGTTTTATTTTTCAAATATAGCCTTCGAAAAAAATATGACCATGTTTCTAAATATAACTCGAGCACGTCACGGCGTCTATGGTGAGAGTCTCGCGGTATTATTTGATACACTTGATGATGCAGCAAATCTGTAGAATCTCGAACCCATCACGAAAGGTTGACGCAAAGCAGGGTAATAACTTTTTTTCTTTCGCCGTAGGAAAACAATTTTTTGGAAATTCCCACAGATATTTGGGCTTGCTGGAGACTTTTATTACTTTTCCTTTTCGTTTCGTTTTCTTTTTTCGTTTTTTTTTTTTGTTTTTCTTTTTTTTTTAACCTAAGCGGCATATTTTATTAGAGTCGTAACTTCAATTAATTCTTCATGCTGCGTGGTCGTAATCCCGAGTGAAAAGTCTTGTGTAAACTTAGAACTGAGCAGTTGGGTGTAGATTGGTTTCCATTAGTCGCTTTCTCTTTTAAAAGCTATGAGAAGAAGAAGTAGGACATGGAGAAGCATGAGGAGGAGGTGGAGGTAGAGGTGGAGGAGTAGAAGAAGAAGAAGAAGAAGAAGAAGAAGAAGAAGAAGAAGAAGAAGAAGAAGAAGAAGAAGAAGAAGAAGAAAAGAAGAAGAAGAAGAAGAAAAGAAGAAGAAGAAAAAGAAGAAGAAGAAGAAGAAAAGCAGAGGAACTCTAAAATTAGATCTGATATCTCCCTATCCTCCACCTTTTTTCTTTCTGGATCTCTCTCTCTCTCTCTCTCTCTCTCTCTCTCTCTCTCTCTCTCTCTCTCTCTCTCTCTCTCTCTCTCCGTCTCGCTCTTTCTCTCACTCCCTCCCCCCTTCTAAACGTTCTCTCCTTTAATATCAAACACACCCCCCAAAAAAAAACAAAAAAAAAAACAAAAAGAAAAAAAATCAATGCGAAGAAATGATCGAGGGGGAAGCCAAGTTGCTCTTATTATATAAAAAACAAACAAACAAAAACAACTGAAATGTTTTCTAGACCCACAGGAGAGAGAAAGAGAGAGAGTGTGTGTGGCTGAGTGTAAATGTAACTGACGTCATGCTGGTGGTGAATTATGGCACTGGTTGAAGAGCCACACATACCGCGCTCTCCATCACTTAACCATCACACACCATCACACACCATCACACACCATCACACACCATACCCAGCTTGTTAGGACCAGAGATGCTCATGTTTCCACGGTCATATTTTTGACACACGCCTAACCCAGCGCCAGAGCCCACCAGGGGGCGCCACATATCGGATGTACATGCAGTGCTGCCAGATCCAAGTCTGGTTGGGATTGGAGAGTAGTGGATGTGGAATTTAATTAATCTAGAATTTGTGTACAGAGTGTTAAGAAGAATAGTTATAAAGAGTAACAAAGGAGTTAAGAGAATGGAATTATGTTTCAGGAAATGTGGGTATATCGGTGGATGATTTGGGGATGGAGAAGAAAATGACAAAATGAGTAGAGCACCAGAGACTAGTAAAAATTCAAATGGAATCATAGAGGGAAGAGAGAGAGATAGAAAGAGAGGAGAGGAAGAGAAAGAGAGAGAGAGAGAGAGAGAGAGAGAGAGAGAGAGAGAGAGAAAGAGAGACATAGAGAGACAAGAAACACTGAAAGATATAGACAAGGACAAAGAGATAGGCGGAGAGAGGTATACATACATACATATATATATATATATATATATATATACATATATATATATATATATATATATATATATATATATATATATATATAGAGAGAGAGAGAGAGAGACAGAGAGAGAGAGAGAGAGAGAGAGAGAGACACACACACACACACAAAAAGTGGATAAATTATAGAGAAACTTTGTGGAAGAGTTAAGAAAGGAAAAGAGAATTATAAAGTATGTGGGATGAGTGGGGAATGAGCTATAGTCAATAAATTTTGCCCATAGTAAGCGTAATAATTTTACTCTTAATACAACTCACGACATTCATTCGCATCAAAGGGTATCAAACTCGATTCCCTTTCTTTCTCATGGTGCTCAGCACCATTCGTCACACGACATTCCATTTCTCTATCCCTAGCTACGTACATCATCGAGTCAATAGTATCGGATTATCAAGCTTTCTCTCGGGAAGAAAAGCCTTGAGTGCGCTGTAACTTTGTAGCTTGCGAGATCTCCTTACGATCATCGGAAACCCGTTGCCAACACAAGCTTATCACATGACCCGGAACAGACGTGTTATCTCCAAACTGATAATCGGTTCTGATAAAGCTCGGTTATGAACTCGATTCTGATGCATGCCCGGGGGGAGTGAAGAAACCGAATACTAAGTAAAAGCGAACGAGTGATTAATACAAATGTCTACGGATATAACAACTGTTAGAGATGGAACCATGTAGAGCTACAAAAGGCGGAATTTTATCTACTTTTGGGAGTTCGGTTTTCAGTGCGAATTGATGTGATAAAGAAAAATTATATTTATATAAAGGAGAGAGAGAGAGAGAGAGAGAGAGAGAGAGAGAGAGAGAGAGAGAGAGAGAGAGAGAGATATATATATATATATATATATATATAGAGAGAGAGAGAGAGAGAGAGAGAGAGAGAGAGAGAGAGAGAGAGAGAGAGAGTTATTCGCTCAAGCTTTAGTGTATTTTTAGAGGAATTTCATACAATGGCGGCGAAGTTGTTCTTATTGAAGGCATCTCAAGAGTTGAACAAATCCGACAATAACATTTTTTCTCACGAGCGTCAGCTTTTTGCCAAGGAGCAGCCTCAGGAAAGACAAATGTGATGTACCCTAGAGGGGAGGAACAAATCAGACTATAACATGAGCGTCAGCTTTTTGCCAAGGAGCAGCCTCAGGAAAGACAAATGTGATGTACCCTAGAGGGGAGGAACAAATCAGACTATAACATGAGCGTCAGCTTTTTGCCAAGGAGCAGCCTCAGGAAAGACAAATGTGATGTACCCTAGAGGGGAGGAACAAATCAGACTACAACATGAGCGTCAGCTTTTTGCCAAGGAGCAGCCTCAGGAAAGACAAATGTGATGTACCCTAGAGGGGAGGAACAAATCAGACTATAACATGAGCGTCAGCTTTTTGCCAAGGAGCAGCCTCAGGAAAGACAAATGTGATGTACCCTAGAGGGGAGGAACAAATCAGACTATAACATGAGCGTCAGCTTTTTGCCAAGGAGCAGCCTCAGGAAAGACAAATGTGATGTACCCTAGAGGGGAGGAACAAATCAGACTATAACATGAGCGTCAGCTTTTTGCCAAGGAGCAGCCTCAGGAAAGACAAATGTGATGTACCCTAGAGGGGAGGAACAAATCAGACTATAACATGAGCGTCAGATTTTTCCCAAGGAGCAGCCTCAGGAAAGACAAATGTGATGTACCCTAGAGGGGAGGAGCAAAGGCAGATCTGCCACAAAGAACTTGATCGGTCATGCTGATTTGAACTTTGACCCCTCATGCCGGCTCTGGGTGGTTTAGAGGACGTAACAGGGAAAATTCTGTTACACACACAGAAAAAAGTAGAATAAAAAAAAAAGTATACAAAATGATAACAAAAGAAAAAAAAGAATATTCCTCGTTGTAACGAAATTGTCAAAACGGTATCAAAACTTTGTCTTAACCATAATTCCATTATTGAGATATCAAGTGAGGGTGATTGCCCAGGGGAAATTGATACGACCAAAATGCGCTCGGGGAAATGCTCGAAAAAGATGCCCGAATTCAAGCCAAAAAGAAAAGCTATATAGGGAAAATATAATGCAATGTAGAACTTTGGTGGTTTTTCTGTATGCTCCTAATATTTGGAAACAGATAAAGATTTCTAAATATAACTGTGTCATTATTGTTTGGTCAAATCGCTCTTTTAACTCTTAACCGTTACTTATCTCTGTAGCCCAGCATTTCTTCACGCGCTCCAGGTTTTGTCGCTTTCAATAAATAAAACCTTACAATAAAACAGTGAGCTAATCAGTCCAACAAGCAATAAACGACAACTTGCGGTTAATAAAGAATAATATTAAGAGATGGAAGATTCATGTAGCGTTAATATTGTCTTTGAGTATTAGAAAATGTTGGCTCTTTTAAAACATTACATACCGTCATTGTTGACTCAGTGCTGCTGTAGATATGTTTGTATCAAGATTGGATTGAAGCGAGATTAAGATAGCAACCTCTGAATGAAATAACTGTTCATTAATAATAGGTTTTTTGGGCGGCATGTAAAATGAAAAAAAAAA
>JAWDGP010006959.1:147500-187500 GCA_033675545.1 Elysia crispata
TCCCCTCACTTTCTTTTGGTAAGCAACTGCTCATTACAGACTGTAACAAGGTGTAGAGAGAGTATAAAGCCGGTACAGTCAAGTCCACGTATTTGCTTACCCTATGTTCCGACCTCGACAGGCAACACAATAATTGCCTGCCTCTTCCCGAAACGCATGGGTTAATTAAGACTTCCCCCGTCAATAATAATTGGCCATTAAATTAACCCCTGCACGGAAAAGGCTGGCTTGATGCTTGCTCGCCAAAATTCTGGGCACCTCTCCTATGCCCCCCATTCCTCCTCCCAGTCTTTCCCCCCTCCTCCCCCTCAGCTCCCCCTTCCACCCAACCCCTCCACCTCCACACCCCTTCTTTTCCCCTGGACAGATTGAATGAGACTCAAGAATCTATTGGCGCGGTGGGGGGAAAGGGGTGGGGGGGGGGGGAGGAGGGGGGAGTTGTTTTCACAACAAGCGGTTCGTCCAGGGAATGGCCTCAAGTCTGGACTCGTTTTAGGAACTGGTTTCCTGTCCCATATTATTATGGAACTGTGGGAGAGATTGATCAAGTCTTTCCAATGTTGCCATGCCAGCCAATCACCTCACTTTATCTACATGCAGGAGAAGATACAAACTGTTTTATCATCGTGATTTCCTTTCAATTCGCCCGCTGCAGGATAATTACACTTTCTTTTTTTTTTATCGAATCCTGAGAGTTTTTGATATAGTCTATCTCCAGAACGTTGCGATCTGGAGCATCGCTCAGACTTGAGAGATCGCGGTGATATTGTGACGGTGAGACAAAACACATAGTAATTATGGATTAGCTGATAGTTGCATTAATTTACCTTGACGCGAATAAAACTCATAAAGACGATTGTAAGAAAAAAGCAAAACAAAACACAAAAAAAAAAACAAAAAAAAAAAAAAAACATGCATTAGCATCAATATTTGATGTTGCAAAAAAAACTACGGTGAGAATATTTTAAAAGATTCAACATCACACATGAATCTCATCTTTCACAACTACTAAGTTAAATATATAAAATACAGTACTATGGTTACAAAAATGAACTCTTTTAACTACCATAAGATACCATTATTCATTTTGGGTATGTGAGCTTTCCTTTTTATTTTTTTACTTATTTATTTATTTATTTGTTTATTTTTGCAAACTTAATTTCCCATCAATTGATGATTATCAAGGAATAATTCGATGTAGTGACCCTTTCCCTCTAAACAACACTCACACATAAACACATATAACTACATATTACTATAAATAATCTTATCTCTCCGCTGTGATCTCTCCCTCTAAACAACACTCACACATAAACACATATAACTACATATTACTATAAATAATCTTATCTCTCCGCTGTGACCCTCTCCCTCTAAACAACACTCACACATAAACACATATAACTACATATTACTATAAATAATCTTATCTCTCCACTGTGATCTCTCCCTCTAAACAACACTCACACATAAACACATATAACTACATATTACTATAAATAATCTTATCTCTCCGCTGTGATCTCTCCCTCCCTCCCCCCACCCCTACGCCCTGCAGGCTCTCTGAGCATCATTAGGAACAGTGCAGCCCCCCCCTAAGACTGCATGCTGTAGGTGTGGCACCAGGTGAAGCAGCCACTGCTGTTATCGTGAGTTTGTTGACACTGTGTGACGTGGCGAGGGCCCACTCTAGACCCTCCCAACTCACTGCTCCATGGCCAACCGCTCACCACCCAATCATGCACCATCCCACGCTGCTCTAGCACGCAGGTCGCTCTTTGCCTTATCTCGCGTGGTCAACATGTCACGGGTTAACACCAACTTGTCTAGTTATCCGGCAAAACGTTTATTTTACCCGAACAGTCTGTGATTGGGATGTTACGTGAATACTTCGTGTGGGCTTAGGAGACGTGAAACAAGAAAGAATTATCCGGGCCTGGCTTATTGCTCATTAAAATAATAATTAGTATGGCCTTGACCTTCAGGGAGTAATAATTTTTATCATTGAATCGAAAATAAGTCCTAATTGCAAAGGTCTATTAATAGCAACTACAGACCTCAGTTACCATATTCTGATAGTCCTAACCGAGCTCAGTCTGTGCCTCAGTTTGGTTACCACCGGCAGACTTCCTTGGGGCGGCATTTTAAGGGGAAAATAAACTTTGTAGCTGCATAGAGAGCTTAACTAGTATGTAAAATTTTACACCCCCCAAAAAAAAAAAAAATAAAAAAAAAATAAATAAATAAATAAATAAAAAAATGAAAGAGAGAAGAGAGAGAGAGAGAAAGAGAGAGAGAGAGAGAGAGAGAGAGAGAGAGAGAGAGAGAGAGAGAGAGAGAGAGAGAGAGAGAGAGAGAGAGAGAGAGAGAGAGAGAGAGAGAGAGAGAAAGTTAGAGAGAAAAGACGCCTAAATTTATTAGTACTTATAATGCGCTCCAAAGATTGTTGCGCATTTTTAAAAATTTGCTTTTTCTTCCTCGATTTTTTTTTCCTTTCTCGGGCGCATCTTGTTGAAAAGTAAGTAGAATCCACGTCTCCAAGATAAAAGAGTTATCTTGTAAGTGAAATGTACCATCAATATGATATTATATTCGATCTGACACGTGATTAATTTTGTTTCCTAAATCGTTTTTCGTTATTTATACAGTAATTAAATATTACCTATGATGTATAAATAGAATAACTCACGTTCGCTCATTTATTGTGCTTTTACTCACTGCCTTTTGAGAAATTTCAATTAATGTAAGTGGAGCATGAGTAATTTACTAAAATGTTTGTTAATGGATGGTTAAAGATTGTTCTTGAATCAGTTTACTACAAGCTTTCCGAGACGCCACAGACATGCCAGTAATAAACATAAACATTTTACATACCCGCGTCTCCAGCTTATAACATTAATTTGCTTGGTATCAGAACCATTGAATTAATTAAACAAAAATAAAATACAAGAGGAAAAAAATATTCGCAATTTCTGCAAACAGCATTTCCACTTCGAATATCTAAAAGTATTTCATAACTGTCCCCCCCCCCCCCCACCTACCCGATAAAGAGTGCAAGGGGGAGGGGGTGATGAAATCAGTTAAGATAGGAAGTTAGAGTTACCTCGATAAAACTACACAGAAATCTCTTAAGAGCATCTCTTAAGAACCTGCAACAAGCAAATAAACAAATAAATAAATAAATAAAAATGATAATTTATATACACGTGAATATGCAGTGTGAGTTTATCTGTGAGCACGTCTGTCTGATCGTATTTCATCTCTCTTAAGGAAACAGCTGTCTCTGAAATCTTAATGCCTTGGCAAGGGAGAAAGGAAGGCATTAAACAGCTGACGTGTTCGTATGATGTATGGGAAGAAAAACGAAATACAGACTGGTCTTTGATTCGGTGTTGTATTTCTCGGCACGATGAAGCGTTAGGAAATCATCAGATTTGGCGTTGTTTAAGAGGTGGAAGATTTAACGCAAAGCAGGACATGAATGAATATAGCTTGTTGGTGATTGAGAATAGTTTAGGGCGGATATAGTTGTTCGTTTGGTTTTGTTTTGTTTTTTTAAAGATCAATATGGGGTCGACTTCTCTCCCTCCCCCCCCCCCCCCCCTCCTTTCCTCCCAGTTTTGTTTTAGCAGGAACCAATCACTGATATACGAATCTCACACGCTGTGATTCAATACATGAACTGATAATTCACTAAATAAAAAAGTATATAAAATAAAATAAACAAATAAAGGAAGACAAAACTTACCTTGGCAGCGAAATGAGAATAAAAACCGCAAAGGCTGAAACACGGGAGGAGGTCACAGCAGCAACATGATGACAACATGGGCAAGTATTGGCGAGAAGGTTTGCATAGTTATGGCCACTTTTATTTATTGTTTTTTTTTTTTTGTTTGTTTGTTTTGTTTTGTTTTGCTCAACGTGATATATTTTATTTTTTTTTTCATGTTTTTACAAAGACTGCACACTTGCAGAAATTAGGAAGTTATCACAATTTTTTTCCAGAAAATTTCTGTATTCTTCAAAAAACGGTACTTTAAGTTAAAAAAACAAAACAAGTACAATAATGATTCGTGATGAAGATAGAGAGAGTTGCGAAAGAGAGAAGAAAAAACAAAGGAGAACAGATGACGGAATAAAATGAGCAGCAAGACAACAACATTAGCAACAAAAAATGAAACACCATATGGAATCAACGCAGTATAATTTTTTTTTATATCCATGTCACAATTAGACGTCCTCCTTTATCGAAGATTTTGATCATATTTACTAACAGTCGTGCTGATAATTCTAGTATCATTATCATTCCGTAGAGTTCAGGACGTTGCAAATTATCCTCCAACGCCAAGGATGAAAATCAGGATAAATCACTGATACATATCACCTCTTTTGATCGTCTTTCTATGCTTTAAAAAAAAAAAAAAGAAAGAAAGAGGAAGGAAGTTAAGTTTTCAAACCATTTTCCTATGTACTTTTTATCCCATGAATTTCGCTAAGTGCGAGTTGTCATCACGTTGTCTTCGTCAAACTCCTATTTGAAGTGACTAGAACACGATAGCGACAACTATTAAAAAATTCGTGCTATGTTTTGCTGGTTGTAGACTTTTCATTACGATGGATGATTTTACAACCTATTGCAAGACATTCCTTATGGAATATGTAAGAGAAAGCATTATTAATGAACGCAGAAATGAAATTCATAGTTTGCAAGTCCATTTTCTTTTACTCCCCTCATTTAAAAAAAAAAATCCGTCTCCATTTCACCCCCCTCTTTTTCTATCATCGCCGTAGCAAGCCTCAGGGCTCATTCGCTTTTGTTTTCCAAACATTATTACAGGGCAAAACAAACATTTGCCTCGGGGCGGATGTCTAGCAAAAACGAAAGCCAGCGCCGCCTAGCGGCACGCCACGCGCCGCCCTGAGAGTTACCCGCCCTTTAACACTGCAGGAATGTTTATGCTTTTCTAAGCCGGCGTATTTGTTGGGATTATTTCACGGGAAAATAGCTTTTCAGGGTGTTGTGCAGGCGGTGATGGGATACTAATGGCGCACATTCCCGTCTTTTATCATTTTACGCTTTAGTTGCAAAGCGGCTCGGCTGGCTCAGGCTGTGAATGAAAAGGGCGGGTCGTAGTGGAGAGAGAGAGAGAGAGAGAGAGAGAGAGAGAGAGAGAGAGAGAGAGAGAGAGAGAGGATTATAAGTAAAGAAAAGGCATTAAAAAAAAAATTAGAAGATGGCAATATATATATATATATATATTGAGAGAGAGAGAGAGAGAGAGAGAGAGAGAGAGAGAGAGAGAGAGAGAGAGAGAGAGCGTATGAAAGTATGTTTTCTGAACATAAAATCGCAGCCAGTCCTGAAAAATATAGGCCAATAAACTCTCAGTCTTTATTATTAGATACTTTGGTCATTTTCTAGGGTCCCCATTCATGGTGTTTCCATCTCTTTACTTGCTCTTTTTAAATCACAATCTGTTTATTTTCGTTCCAAGTGAGCAATGTAAAAAAAAAATTGTAAAAGTACGAATAATGAAAGAATAAAACAATGCATTGTGGTATTTTAATATTATTATTATTTTTTTTTTAATTTATGTATGATTTCTCAATACGCCTTCAACTGTCTGATGATCTGACTTAACTTATCTTATCCTTTTATATATATCTAGATCTACTTGTACATTTCAGCGATAGCTGCCACCCAGTAAATATACTACGTATTTCGTCTGTATTTGTACTTCCGAGTAGGTCAGCCCGTATCGGTGTTATGTATAACGTATTTTGGCTGTATCCCGCTAATCGGAGGTAAAAAAAAAAAAACATGCTTGGTGGAGGGGGAACAACTCATTGCTTGGAGCCATGGTGAATTTGTTAAGCTTTAGTTATTCAAAGTTTACAATAACTTGTAAGAAACAGGCAAGCTGAAAACCGTTGAATAAAGCGCGAGTTAAAGTCCATATTGATGACTGTACTTAATGGGCTACATCATCTACTAGATTTGCAGCGATCAATTTATTTAATATATGTCGCTGAAAACCTGTATTTGCCTTTTCAAGAGTTGGCAGCTATAATCTCTTTCACAAAGTGTTAAGACTGTCTAGTGAATGGGTTATTGTTTTGGAAATTTCTTGGCTCCTACTCTTTGTGCTTCGGCAAAAGAAATAATGGACAGTCAGATGTTAATAGTTAGTTTCATATTCGGTTTCAAAGAAATGCGTAAAAACAACTTGCTGTGAACAGGCCGTACCAACTTTCAAATAAACGAATGAAAAAAACAAAACAAAAAACAAACAGATTGTACTTGCTTCTGAAATACTCAGCCAGTTATCTTCACACAATTGAATGTCTTCTCGCCAAGAAAAGGTAATATTCTGACAAAATGCTACGTCCTTGGCAAATGGGCGTCACCTTTTTCAACATTATCAACAAACCCAAATCCAGAGCCACTCACATTCCTCCTTACAACGGACAGTACTGTTTCCGGTGAAAACAGCACGTGACACAATGATCCCCGTTGAGGACTCCCTGACCCTCCTTAGGCTGTGTGGGTGAGAGAAGCACCCAGACACAGAGAGGCCAGTTGTGTGAGACCCCACAGTCACGCATCAATCACCGGGAGAATCCTGATCCTTGCGTCCTGACTTGGCACCGCTGAACAGTTAGCTGTGTGCCTGTCACTGTCTCCCTCCTCCTCCTCCTCCTCCTCTCAAAGACCCTCTTTATTCCGTTTTCAGAGGAGAGTCGTAAAAGTCAGGCCAGATGTTCGAAATAACAGATTTTGCTTTCGTGGGAAGACAGATGGACTTTGGTTGTCCATGTTGTGTAGTCAGTATCCTCCGTCTGGTATCTATGGAGACCTTCTGGGTGGGTTCTCATTTTACTGAAGATTTGTTTAATTAATCGAAGAAACGTGCGTGGCTCAGACGGGAGAAGCAATCAGGTCCTTAATGACGGTGCACAAACTCCACACGGGGTTCCAGTACTACCCGCCAGTTGATAATCTGGCGCTGCTTTTTCATTTTCTATTTTTTTTTAAAACCTGCCCTGATTAAACGGGATGTCAGAAAGTTTTACAGAAATAGCAACTGGAGATCAGTTTCTTATGGACGGGCAAAGTTAAACAAACGGCATAACACATTGTTATAAACTGACTTAAAAAACGACTAGTTTTACAGCGTTTTATTAAAACAGAAAAGCAATTTTGATTATCTGGTCCAATGTAACTCAATAAATTGATGATGTCTTGAACGCGCTAAGTTATACAAAAAGTTTGAAACAATCTAGACGATACATTTCCCTCCCCTGCCTCTGAAATCAGACAGGTTTCTGGCCAACATTTCTTTCTGCTCGCCAGGTGAACACCTCATTGGGTCGCTCCCGGTGGCCGTCTCGTATGGTAGATCTACTCTGTGCACGTGCGAGGGTTCCGCTACATCAGATCTGTTACAAAGGGGGTGGGGGAAAGAAAGGGGAGTGAATCTTCAGGTCGTAGCCAAGCCTACATAAAATTGTTAGTGGTCAAGTGAGTGACCTATGAAGGTCGGGGGTCAAGGTCGCCGGAAAGACCGCTGTTATGCGAATCGCTGATAGGGATTGTATTATACAATTAGATGGGTGCAGGTTCGACCCCTGTCCATTCTTTCTGTCCTTACGTTTTCACGTCTTTCGCCTAATTTGTCCGTCTCGAGCTAGATCTACGTTTGTGGTCCATTTTTCCTATTCAGTTAGATTTAGAGATCTAGAACACTGGACACTGTCAGACTGGGAACTACTGCTAGCTTGGCTAGTTGACTCAATAGATAGGTTTCACGGACGAGGCCAACGAAGCTTTGGCTTTACTAGGTCAGTAGGTCAGGATATTTTTAGCCTGATCCACATCATTTGCATAAAGCACTCCCACCTAGTGTTACGTAACAGAACCTCTTGTGCATTAACAACCTACTCGCACTGAACGCGACAAGGGTTTTTCATACAGAGTTTCAGTTACGCCATCCTCTTAGAGTGGATTTTGGATCCTCATATTTTTGATGAGCTCCAATATCAAGATAAAGATCTAAAGGCTTGAGATAGCTTTGTAGGGGTATGTTAATATAAACTGTTATCAAATGCTTGGTAGAATTCAACGTCATTATCCTAGGACGCAACAAATTAACCAGTTGTGTAGCTATTCTTAGCAAAGGGAAAAAAAAGAAAATGAAACAGATTCAAAGTTGTAGAATTTGAGTTCCTTGATTATCCTGGAAATTTGTTTGTATTTTTGTGATAAGTTCAAAATGTTAACTAAATCTTTACATCTCAATATGTAAAAGAATGTCTTTTATGTTTTTTTTTTATTATTATTATGTTGCGATTAACCACTTTAATTACAATCCATATTTGTTTTTAAATATAGAGATCTCGAACCCTTTAGAAAGCATGCTTATCCCTTGGTTTCCCTGTGTCATAGTCAAGGGTTTTTGCTATTTAATCTAATCGGGGTCATTAAAGATAAAAAGAAAATGTTTCCATCCTCATGCAAAAATTAAAAACATCTCAGTAGAAAACAAAAGAAAAAAAAAGTTTTTCCCCACAGACTTTAGTAGCTACTCCATTGCCATTTCTTTCATTCAAAAAAATTCCGGTTTTTTGTTTTTTTTTTTTTTTTTTTTTTTTTTTTTGCTCTTAAACGTGGCGTATCAAAAAATTCCCCCATTTTTTTCTTTCTTTCTTGTTTTTTTCACATTTAATATCTTCTTTTGAAATTAAACTGCACAGCATGATACCTAGAAAGAATTTCCTCCAAACTTCAGGGAAATTCCCAAAAAACGAACGACTTTTTGTTTTGTTTTTTGTTTTTGTTTTCTTGTCATCTTAGTTCATTTTGCGATAGTCTAAATGGAGAGATAAGCTTAGTCCGGACGTAGTCACCTCGTGCCCGACAAAAAAATCTAGATGATTCAGATAGAATGATTCTAGACGCTGATAAAGAGATTCCGAAGAGGATTCGATTTCTAGATTCTATTCATTCGAATCTTTTATCCGTACTTGGGTACTACGGATTCGAATCTTTTATCCGTACTTGGGTACTACGGATTCGAACACTTTCAGAAAAATGAATAGAACATTAGAGGATCTTGCTGTAGGCTGATGTGCAGAGTGTTTATCTAGTCTATTGTTTTGATAAGACTAGGGCGTGTAATTAAGTTAATACATCGCATATTGTTTTATTGATGCAACTTACAGGCTGTTTCGTAAATCATAGCAGGTAAAATGTAGGAAAATATTTTGTAAAGAAAATAAATTTCTATTGCATTTTCTTGTTAATTTTTTTTTTACTTTTAAAAATCATTTAAGAAATTTCTCAAGGAATAATTCCAGACTTCTTTGTCTCGTAAGTAACTCTTAACTGAGAACATAATTTAAACAAAAAAGGACAAACAATTATAGTTTCATGCAAACCACAACAACAACAACATCAACAGTAATAATAATAATAATAATAATAATAATAATAATAATAACAGCAACAACAACATACTTTTCAGAATTTTTAAACTTTTTATTCCTTTTTTTTAAACGGTTTCAACTAATGTAATAGAGTATTCGAACTTGTAAAACAAAACATCCTTTAAATACATGCACCAATTCGTTCTAATAGAGTATTCGAACTTGTAAAACAAAATATCCTTTAAATACATGCACCAATTCGTTCTAATAGAGTATTCGAACTTGTAAAACAAAACATCCTTTAAATACATGCACCAATTCGTTCTAATAGAGTATTCGAACTTGTAAAACAAAACATCCTTTAAATACATGCACCAATTCGTTCTAATAGAGTATTCGAACTTGTAAAACAAAACATCCTTTAAATACATGCACCAATTCGTTCTAATAGAGTATTCGAACTTGTAAAACAAAACATCCTTTAAATACATGCACCAATTCGTTCTAATAGAGTATTCGAACTTGTAAAACAAAACATCCTTTAAATACATGCACCAATTCGTTCCGACTCTTTGAGATCTTATCAAGGGAAGTAATCTCAGTAATAAAGAAACCCGCACTTGCAACCTCCCGGCAAAGTGACTGTATTACCAGGATCTGATGTGTTATCTGCCCCTGATAGTCTCGCATGCTTGCTCCAGCGACTTGCCGTACATGTAGGAACTGGTCTCTTTATCTCCAGTAACTTGCAGCAAGGCATCCCGTGGGAGTTGCCTTCATTTGTTTGCTTTCTTTTATTTTTTAGCTTTCTATCGTTCTCGCTTTCTCTTTTTCTCGTTCTTTGTCTCTTGTTTTTCATTCTCTGTCTCTGTCTCTTACTCTTGCTCTTTCTTATCTTTATCTTCCTCTCTGATTCTCTGTCTGTCTCTGTCTCTGTCTGTCTCTGTCTGTCTGTCTGTCTGTCTCTCTCTCTCTCTCTCTCTCTCTCTCTCTCTCTCTCTCTCTCTCTCTCTCTCTCTCTCTCTCTCTCTCTCTCTCTCTCTCTCTCTCTCTCTCTATATATATCTATATATATATATATATATATATATATATATATATATATATATATCCCTATCTCTCTCTGTCTGTCTCTCTATCTCTCTCTGTCTCTCTCTCTATTTCTCTCTCTGTCTGTCTCTCTTTCTCTCTCTCTCTCTATATATATATATTTATATCTCTGTCTGTCTGTCTGTCTGTCTCTCTCTCTCTCTCTGTGTCTCTCTCTGTCTCTGTCTCTGTCTCTGTCTCTGTCTCTGTCTCTGTCTCTCTGTCTCTCTGTCTCTCTCTCTCTCTCTCTCTCTCTCTCTCTCTCTCTCTCTCTCTCTTTATCTTTCTCTAGTTTAGCTTCGGAACCCCTCATTATCTGTTATTTCTCTTCTCTGTCTTTTTCTTCCACTTATCACGACTACTCTACCGCACCCCAATCTTTCAGATTCTCTCTTTTCTCCACCTTTCTGTCAATCCCTCTCTATCAATCTCTCTTGCTATCTCTCGGTCTGCCCTTCTTGCCCCCTCTGTCTCTATCTCTGTGTTCCTATCCTACCTGTCTGTCTGTATATATCACTCGTCTCTCTCTTCCCCTCCTCTCCCCCACCGCCGATAAAACGACTCACATTCACTTGCCAAAGCATTAACTGTTGATGTATATCATCAGTAAATTAACGGTATTGGCAATAGATAGTGGCTCTTTAAACACAACAATTAAATTAAAAAAAAAAAGCTGTTCCTTCCTGAGACAGCAAAGCTCTTTCCTAGACAGTTTCGAGAGGGCGCTGAGAAAAGAATAATAAGCAAATCTGAGGAGTGAATAAATGTTTCTAATATTATTTAATATGGGCTCTAACTCATCGAAACACAGGAATAGGAAGAAAAATAAACATGACTACTAGAGCAATTTTTATCGATATCATGTTTTTAACCATGTTAATATTGTATCGATACCAAATAAACTGGCGCCAATGCAGTTAAATCACAAAGTGACCTTTGTTCTCTTGCAGTGCATATCTAGAAACTTAAGAGACGTAAAAATGCGCTTAGCTTCTCCAGCAGAAAAGGTTTTGTTATAGATCAGACAGATAGTCAATTTTATCATCGTTTTACATATAGTCCAAGTCTGTTGAGGATTCGATTCAGGTTGCATGCAACTTTTATTTAAAACTTTAGGCACTTCTCAATATGGGGTGATCATGACTTTTGTGTTTTTCAAGGAGTTACATTAATTTCTTTTTTCTTTTTTTTTTTTTTTTTTTTTTTTGGGGTGGGGCGGTACTCAAGAGCAGCGGGCAGGTCTTGAGGTCGGAAATATCTGCTATATTTAGCTACCGGTCACGAGTCTGCTCAAGAGTCTTCATCTAGAACAAAGTGACAATGGCCTTGACCTTATTGCAGGTGAAACAAAACAATCGAATCGCCTAAATGGTTGTATTATTGGTTTTTCTTTTCTCGCCTGGAGGCGAAAATACCGAAAAACTTCAACGCCATTGGATTCTTCAAATCAGACAACGAATAAATCAAATTTACTGATAACCCAAAGCCAAAAAAAAAACCAAAAACAAAAAAAAAAACCAATGCTTTCCCACCAAAACAATGAGTAAATCAGCCAATCGCCATTCACCTTTTTTTCTCTCCTCAGACGGCCAAGAGTACTGGGCGGACCTGGAAGGTCGTGAATGCGTGAACTGCGGGTCCATCTCCACCCCCCTGTGGCGCCGGGATGGCACTGGTCACTACCTGTGCAACGCTTGCGGCCTCTACCACAAGATGAATGGACTCAACAGGCCGCTCATCAAACCCCAGAGGCGGCTGGTGAGTGTGAGTACACTGCTAACTAGGAACTTCTGGTCGTTGTGTTCTCACGTTAGGTTAGGGATAGGTTACTTATGTTGGAATTAAAGTTTTATTTAATAAATTCTGACATTCAAAAGAGCTGTACGTTGGTGATATTGTTGTTGTTGTTGTTGTTGTTGTTGTTGTTGAAGTTGTGAAATGTTGAGGATGATGATAAAGATGATTTTAATGATGGGAATGAGGATAATAATAATGATGAGGAGGATAACGAAGATATTGATGGGGATGATGATAATGTTATTGATCAAGATGACAAAGTAATGACAAAGTTGACCAATTTAACAAAATTATTTAGAGTAAGAATGATGGATGGAAATGTAGGAAAAAGCAACTAATGGTGATGTCACTAATATCCCCAACAACAATTGTTTTGCACAATAGGAATTCTATTACTTTTAGTCTATGTGTCACCAGGAATAGCACACACCTTAAAGCAGCTTCAACAACAGTTGGGGCTACTGTATTTGGTTCCTCCTGTTATCAGCTCAGCCCTACAACTTTCCTGAACTAGTCTGTCATTTCTGGGTCATGTAGATACTTGGAGCGCCGGGGGCTGTGGTATAAAAGCGTCCAGCTTGGTATCCACAGGGACTGTCTGAGCTGGTTCGAGCCCCACAGAACCTCCTGCAGATGAATTCAGGGCAGCATCTCTCCTGCTCCGCTCCGCCTGACGGGGGCTAGAATTTGAGATGTTAAAAAGCTTGAGATAGCCGTTTCGTGACCGGGCTATAGGGAATGCGATTTTACAAAGAGTTATGTCACTTTGTTCGAAGTCATTACTTCTGTTCAACAATCAGAAGCATTTTGAAGCTCTAAGAACTGCCTCATTTTATTGTAAATCTTTTATCATTTACACACTTTTTGTTTCCTAATTTACACACTTTTTGTTTTCTCATTTACACACTTTTTGTTTTCTCATTTACACACTTTTTGTTTTCTCATTTACACACTTTTTGTTTCCTAATTTTACTTCAAAGTTCATATCCACGTGCATTCTTGAGACGCTCTAGCTCCATACACTAATGACATTTTCAGTAGAGCTCATGACTTCCAGGCAGGCAACAGAACTCTTGGTGAAATAAAAACTCTCTATTACGTAATCTATAGCGTAAAAGGTTTAATTGCAAATTCAAGATTCTTTTGTTTCTAGTTTCCTCCGTGACAAAAAAAAATTACTCAAACATTATTTTATTTACAAAATATCTCATCTGTATCACTAAATGTTGGTAGCAAATGTCTTTAGGAAATCACATTCCCTATAACAAACCAAACAAATAAAGATATAAAACTAGAATATATAGATACATGTTCTGAACGTAAACTGTCTATCTCCCCAGTCGGCGTCCAGGCGTGTGGGTCTGTCGTGCGCCAACTGTCACACGTCCACAACCACGCTATGGCGTCGCAGCAACGAGGGGGAGCCGGTGTGCAACGCTTGCGGACTTTACTACAAACTACACGGGGTGAGTCCACAGTACGCCAGCACCCAGGGCTGAAGAAGTCTTGCTCCACCTAATACAGAAGACTCCACGGAAATTTTAAACGATATTAGAATTTGTTAAATACCCTCAATAGAATCAGAACGCAACAAGCAAAGTTCGTTGGCCAGAACATGCGTGGACATAGTTTAGAACATATCTTGGCGTGCATGTTGAAAGATGAACGAACATGCGTGGACATAATTTAGAAGATATCTTGACGTGCATGTTGAAAGATGAACGAACATGCGTGGACATAATTTAGAACATATCTTGGCGTGCATGTTGAAAGATGAACGAACATGCGTGGACATAGTTTAGAAGATATCTTGACGTGCATGTTGAAAGATGAACGAACATGCGTGGACATAGTTTAGAAGATATCTTGGCGTGCATGTTGAAAGATGAACGAACATGCGTGGACATAGTTTAGAACATATCTTGGCGTGCATGTTGAAAGATGAACGAACATGCGTGGACATAGTTTAGAAGATATCTTGGCGTGCATGTTGAAAGATGAACGAACATGCGTGGACATAGTTTAGAACATATCTTGGCGTGCATGTTGAAAGATGGACGAACATGCGTGGACATAATTTAGAAGATATCTTGGCGTGCATGTTGAAAGATGAACGAACATGCGTGGACATAGTTTAGAACATATCTTGGCGTGCATGTTGAAAGATGAACGAACATGCGTGGACATAGTTTAGAACATATCTTGGCGTGCATGTTGAAAGATGGACGAACATGCGTGGACATAATTTAGAAGATATCTTGGCGTGCATGTTGAAAGATGGACGAACATGCGTGGACATAGTTTAGAAGATATCTTGACGTGCATGTTGAAAGATGAACGAACATGCGTGGACATAGTTTAGAAGATATCTTGGCGTGCATGTTGAAAGATGAACGAACATGCGTGGACATAATTTAGAAGATATCTTGACGTGCATGTTGAAAGATGAACGAACATGCGTGGACATAGTTTAGAACATATCTTGGCGTGCATGTTGAAAGATGAACGAACATGCGTGGACATAGTTTAGAAGATATCTTGACGTGCATGTTGAAAGATGGACGAACATGCGTGGACATAGTTTAGAAGATATCTTGGCGTGCATGTTGAAAGATGAACGAACATGCGTGGACATAGTTTAGAACATATCTTGGCGTGCATGTTGAAAGATGGACGAACATGCGTGGACATAGTTTAGAAGATATCTTGGCGTGCATGTTGAAAGATAAACGAACATGCGTGGACATAGTTTAGAAGATATCTTGGCGTGCATGTTGAAAGATGGACGAACATGCGTGGACATAGTTTAGAAGATATCTTGGCGTGCATGTTGAAAGATGAACGAACATGCGTGGACATAGTTTAGAACATATCTTGGCGTGCATGTTGAAAGATGAACGAACATGCGTGGACATAGTTTAGAAGATATCTTGGCGTGCATGTTGAAAGATGGACGAACATGCGTGGACATAGTTTAGAAGATATCTTGGCGTGCATGTTGAAAGATGGACGAACATGCGTGGACATAGTTTAGAAGATATCTTGGCGTGCATGTTGAAAGATGGACGAACATGCGTGGACATAGTTTAGAAGATATCTTGGCGTGCATGTTGAAAGATGGACGAACATGCGTGGACATAGTTTAGAAGATATCTTGGCGTGCATGTTGAAAGATGGACGAACATGCGTGGACATAGTTTAGAAGATATCTTGGCGTGCATGTTGAAAGATGGACGAACATGCGTGGACATAGTTTAGAAGATATCTTGGCGTGCATGTTGAAAGATGGACGAACATGCGTGGACATAGTTTAGAAGATATCTTGGCGTGCATGTTGAAAGATGGACGAACATGCGTGGACATAGTTTAGAAGATATCTTGGCGTGCATGTTGAAAGATGGACGAACATGCGTGGACATAGTTTAGAAGATATCTTGGCGTGCATGTTGAAAGATGAACGAACATGCGTGGACATAGTTTAGAAGATATCTTGGCGTGCATGTTGAAAGATGAACGAAAAAGAGAGCGAAAGTTACAAAGGGGAGAAAGGATCTCGGACAGGCAAAGAAGATGGAGTGGTGGAGGCAAGAGGATCGACCGGATTGTGAAATATGAGGAGTGAGAGAGAGAGAGAGAGAGAGAGAGAGAGAGAGAGAGAGAGAGAGAGAGAGAGAGAGAGAGAGACAGAGAGAGGGCGGGGAGGGAGAGAGACAGAGAGAGGGAGAGACAGAGAGACAGAGAGAGAGACAGAGAGACAGAGACAGAGAGAGACAGAGAGACAGAGAGAGAGACAGAGAGACAGTGAGAGAGAGACAGAGAGAGACAGAGAGACAGAGAGACAGAGACAGAGACAGACAGAGAGAGAGACAGAGAGACAGACAGAGAGACAGACAGAGAGACAGACAGAGGTGTGAAGCGACATGGTCACCAACACCAACCGCTACAGCACCACACGGTGATTTGTGTCTCTCAAGACCGGGATTATTCGCAATGTAAACGAAAGATTTCAACAGCGATGGCCGAATATGGCTCTTTCTTAATGCTGTATCCTGCAAATAAAAAGTTCAGTTCATGAGAGAACAGTTACGTCACATCGGAATAGACCAAAGCTTTTGCTTCCATTAGTTCAAAACTGTTTAGAACCAGCAACGACGTCACATTATTTCTGGCCATTCAACCCCGCCATGGATTTCCACCCCTCCCCCCTCAGCTGCTCCTCTCACGTAAAGCTGTTTGATTCAAGTCATTAATTTTGAAACCTCGCGTCTAGAACTAGAGGCTCAGCTGTTGACTCTAATTTATTTCTATCGAATGCCAACCTGTACCCAGCAGTACAAACGCTAGTTCCCACACCAGCTTACAAGAAAGAAGATGAGAAAAAAGGACGAAGGCGAAGCATATACTAGGCGCACAGCTGGCTCTCAAGTTTCAAACATGTCGCTTTGCTCACCACCCTGCTCAGCCATCTTTCTTGATCTCTCTGTCTTTTGTATCTCTCTCTCTCTCTCTCTCTCTCTCTCTCTCTCTCTCTCTCTCTCTCTCTCTCTCTCTCTCTCTCTCTCTCTCTCTCTCTCTCTCTCTCTCTCTCTCTTACATTCTTTTCCTTTTTTTGTTTTGGTTCGTCCCAACCTTTCTTGTCTTTTTAAGTCTCTCTTTCTCTATAGATGTACCTCTTTCTCAATTTTCAAAAAAAAATATTTTTGTGTCTATTCTTCTCTCCTACTGCAACTCGCTTTTTCTCCTCTGTCTTTCATCGTGTCTCTCTTTGCCTCTCATTCTCTAACTCTTTCTGTAACCTCTCTCTCTCTCTCTCTCTCTCTCTCTCTCTCTCTCTCTCTCTCTCTCTCTCTCTCTCTCGCACTGAAACTCGCTTTTGCTCTTCTTTCTTTCATCCTGTCTCTCTTTCCCTCTCATTCTCTAACTCTTTCTGTCACTTATTCTTCCTCACTCTTTTTCTTTTTCCTTCTTTCGTCTGCCTGCCCTTCTTTTCTTCCTCTGCTTCAATTTTTGCTTTCGTTTTTTAAATTTATCCATATAGATATTTCTCCCTTCTTCTCCCTCCCTCTTCTCTCTCTCTGTCTCTCTTTCTCCCTCCCTCCCTCTCTCTCTCTTTTGCAATGTTATATAGCAAGGAACTAAGTATTTTAACCGTTGTAGCACAGTTTATCCACATACTAGATCTACGAGTAAGTAATTAGTTTTATCTAGACACATAAAATGGGTTGTGTGTTGTTTCGTTGTTTCGCATAGCTCTACTTTTTAATATCATAGAGAGCGCTGGCTCGAGCGATGAGAAACCAACTAAAACTGAAATCTGGTCGCTACACGAACAAATTAAAACTGAAATCTGGTCGCTACACGAACAAATTAAAACTGAAATCTAGTCGCTACACGAACAAATTAAAACTGAAATCTGGTCGCTACCGAACGAATTAAAACGTCCATTTTCTTGTTTTAATGGTTTAGAAATATACTGGAGGTTAGATGCGAAGGACTTTAGACTTTATTTAATTACTTTATTTTTTTTTCTTAGTTTTCTCTCAGTCGAAATGGTCTCTTTAAGCGTGTATCGGTACATAGGACTCTCACAGAAACCTCTATACATGACGCTAGATCTGGAGACACTAGGAAGTGAAAGGTTATGATCGCAGCGAAAACAATTTTGAATTGAAGTATCCAAACCCATGCTTCTTCACACATACACACATACACATATATACACACACACATACACACACAAACCTTCTGAACATCTGTGATTTGTTGTAATACTATGTATGTACATTTCGTTTTTGTTTATTTTCTTCGAAACTTTTGAATTCTTATTTTCATTTATAATTTTTTTAAAGGATCATTCTCAGTATTTCCTCCTTGTTTCCACCTCTAACGTCACAGGTAAATCGACCTCTTGCCATGAAAAAAGATGGAATCCAAACAAGGAAGAGGAAACCCAAGAATGCAAATAAGACCAAATCGCCGAGCAAAACGGAAGAAACAGGTGAAAAATTTACCTGGCGTATTGACCTTTCAACCTATAAAAATCTCAAGGTGTATTCTGCAAGAAATCTTTGATTACTTTGTCAATTTTATTTTTATTTATTTTTTTCCTTTTTTTTTCTAAGTTACCTAAAGATTCTTTGGCTGAGAAAGTTGTAAGATTCCCAAATCAAGTGAATCTCTCTCTCTCTTTCTCTCTCTCTCTCTCTCTCTCTCTCTCTCTCTCTCTCTCTCTCTCTCTCTCTCTCTCTCTCTCTCTCTCTCTCTCTCTTTCTATCTCTCTCTGTCTCTCTCTGTCTCTCTCTCTCTGTATCTCCCTCTGTCTCCCTGTATAACTCTCTCTTTAACTCTCTCTCAGTCCCTCTCTGTTTCTGTATCTGTAACTCTCTGTAAATATTTTACATATTACATTAAGATAAGTTCCTTCATTATTCTAAAATAATTCAGTAATATTTGAGTTATTGGTACTTATTCACCCAAAGTTTGTGTGAATTTGATTTGTTATTTATAGTATCGTGTAAAAATGTTAAAATTATGGAATAAAAAAAGGAATAGTAAAAAAATAAAAATAATAAAGTACTTATTTTTGAAGGATTACTTCCACGAGAAAATTGTCAACATTAAAAGTAACCATTTTTTTTTTTTTTTGCAACATCTTATCTCCACAGCATCTGACTCAAAACCAGACACAAACCCTCCAAAATCTAGCAACAGTTGCTCTAACAAAAAGTCGAACCAATCATCACCTAAAACTGAATCCGCGAAAACTGTGAATTCGGATCAAAGCGGGAAGTCGAGTACCGGTAACTCGAAATCGCCGGTTTACAACTCAGGATCTTCGTACCCGTGCGATACTTCAGGATTCGGTCTCACAACTCCCAAACCGGATTACTCGGATCCTTCCAAATCTGCTTACAGCGATCCTATCAAATCCGCCTACACCGAATCTATGAAGTCGGTTTACGCAGATCCGTCCAAGCCAAGTTATTTGTCGGATTCGGCGAAGACGAGTTCGGATATATACAAAGCCCATTATCCATTTGGAATCGATTCTTCGGTGAAGCAGCAAAGTTACATGAATTTTACACCAATGAATATGGCTTACATCGAGGCGGCAAAGTCTGCAGGTTATTACTTCGATCCATCAGCGTCTCGGTCCATGTACTATCCAGGATTCGATCCTAAGACAACCGGCTATCATTCGGATGGCTCCCCGACTGGTATGACCAATGGTGGAATCGGTACCGACTACAGCCTGAGTAAATCTGAATCGGGTTATCTACCCCGAGTCTCGGGAAAACCCGATTACATGGATATGATGAGCTCTGGAGATCCGTACTACATGTCTGCTGCGGAGCAACATCACTATCAACACCAACAACAACAGCAAGAGCAACAAGACCATAATAGAATCGACTGCAACGGCATTTCTCTCCATGCCCAGCATCATCATCTGACTCCAGTATCCGAGCCGAGTAAACTGGAATATTCCGGCTCCATGAGGAGCGGCCACGAGCCAGCGATGACGTCAGATGGCGCAGCTAAAAGTACAGAGTTTCTCCTTCCGGGTCAAATCAAGGCAGAATATCCACCAACAACCCAACAACATCACCTGCCCCAACAAAACCATCAAACTCACAAGCATCACCAGCAGCTGCCGATGCACCCTCACTCATCGCCTCAACCGTTTTCTGCGTCAAGCGAAGCTCCGACCAAGGAATCTTCATCCATGTCTTTGATTTCTGACAGCCGCCAGTTGGCCCATCACCATCACCACCACCACCACCAACAGAATAATACTCTAATGACGTCATCAACTTATGCGCTCTCCTCGCTGTCCGTCCCTTCTACAGCCCACGACAACAGCGCGTCGCATGACGTCATGGCGCCGTCCTATCGCGGCAGCGGACTCGAAGGATGTCCCAGCAGCTCGGCGAATCCCGCAAGTCTCCGTGGAGCTTCGGATGGCGGGGCGGCGGCTGCTCTACATTCTGTGCCCGTGGCAAGCTGAGAAGATGACGACTGCCTAAAGCTACCACGTAGTTTTATAAATATCCAACAATTGATGGTAATGACGTACAGTACTCTGATCGTAGAGTTTGTGTCCAAAGATTGAAGTACTGTTAGCACTAAGTGAACACGTTTGAACGGAACACGCATTCTGTAGGTCCAGTATTTTACTGTTTTATCGGATTGACGGACTGTGGAACCAAATGCAAGGACTGCGGAGTTCCTCAAACACGTGTGTAAGAAGAGATAATTTTGTCGGAATCGGAAAGGAAAACAATTAGGCGATGTCCTTTTGTTGGGGAAAATTTCCATTCGGTGAAATGTATTATCCTCTGAGAGAGCTTTCAGCTTCTCCTGATCGGGAAACTGGTTATTAATCTATATGAAAAATAAAACAACAACTAAAATTATAATGAACGTAAGGTAAATAGTAAATGTCACTTTGTTTGGATGACATCTATCTTTTTCCAGTTCTAAACTATCGATATAATTATTGAGCCGCCATTTTGCCATTGCCTGTTATACTGCTGTAGTGTCATTTCTGACGACCTCAACGTCAAGGAGGCTATAAATCATTGGCCATTTGATATCGATACAGAGTTTCTATGATTATACATTGACAACCATCTTTCAAGCTATAATTTTAAAAATTTTCAATATCTTTACCAAAATTAATCTCACCTGAGGTTTCTATTTCCATTAACTTAGTTTCGATATATCTAAGTGACTTAAGCACAGCCCTAACATCTTATCATGAAGGGCAATGTCACCGCCATGTTTGCTATCATTTTGTAGAGTGCCAAGTATTTTATTCAAACTGTGTTGTAAACTATTACAGATTAATTAGGTTTTTACAAAATTTGTACATATCATTGGTCCATGTGCATGGACTAGCAAACAGTGCATGTGGGTTGAGCCTGTGGTTGGGAGATTCTGTCTCTCCATATGGATAAAAACAACATTTTGGTTATAACTAAGAGGTCAACTACTCTTAGATACGTACCCGGAATACAAGTAAAGAATGAAATAAACGAATATAGATATAGATATAACTTATCGATGTTTCCCTCTCTCCCCCCCCCCTCTCTCTCTCTCTCTGTGTCTCTCTCCCTGTGTCTCTCTCTTTATCTCTCTCGTTCTCTCCCTCTCTCTTTCTCTCTCTCTATGTCTCTCTCTTTCTCTCTCTTTGTCTCTCTCTATCTCTCTCTCTTAACTATTTCTCTTTCTCTCTTTCTTTCTCTCTCTCTCTCTCTGTCTCTTTCTCTCTCTCTCTCTCTCTCTCTCTCTTTCTCGCTCTCTTTCTCTCTTTCTCTTTCTCTCTCTGTACTGGCTTATTTTTTATAACAATTATGCTCCATTTTGAACAGCTTTTTCCCTATCAATTCTGCATGCAATGCTCTGCGAGCATAGAACAAAACAATGAACGTTTCGCCGCATATATTATAATTGATGTGTTTGTATCACACGCAGAACATTTTGCCTTGTATATATCATAATCCCTGACTCATTCTATTGACTTAATATTCAAAGAGATAGAGAGAAAGAACAGCAATAGGAGGTATTTACATTTAAAAGAGAATTATCTCTATAGAGCTATCAATAGTGACTTTAGATTGGTACTTACCTTCTTTATTGTTTATATATTTTTTCTCATTCCTTTAGTCTCTTTTAAAGATGCTTTGTCCCTGTATTAGACTCCAAGAGAGCGTGTGAGGACGATTAGCTAAAAATTAGAATTCCTGTACTTGTTACTGTCAGGGTCATAGTACGAATTATTTGAAATTCTGTAAAGTGTTGTGATAATTGGTCTTAGCTTGAAGGGCTATTGTAACAAGAAGACAGTCAAACAAAGACAGAGGCTGGGACAGTCAGAGCTACATCAGAGGATATAAACAGACAGGTGAATAATACGAGAAATAAATAAAACAAATTGCAGCAATCACAAACCCTAGACCCTAAGTCGAGACCCACAAATACGGATAAAAACGTAAACACCACAATAAAGGACAGAACGTATAGACGGGACTCGAACCCGGGCCTTATCTCGGCCAGGACATACAACTAGGAGGTTCTGGTTTAGATCTCTTGTCAGTATATCTGACAGCTGGTGTTAAGGTTGGGTCTAACCTGGCCAGCCTCATTCTTCGGTTTGACGGGAAGCCGTCGTCTACGTGTAAGGCTCGCCGCGAAACTTAGTGGACGTAAAGCTAAATGGGACGTAAACTTATAGGAGACGAAAACTTATAGGGGACGTGAAGTTTTAGGGGTCGTAAAGTTAAATAGGACGTAAACTGACAGGGGACGTAAATTTATAGGAAACATAAACTTATAGAAGACGTAAATCAAAGAAGACATAAACTTATAGAAGACGTAAACTTATAGAAGACTTAAACTTATAGAAGACGTAAATCAAAGAAGACATAAACTTATAGAAGACGTAAACTTATAGAAGACTTAAACTTATAGAAGACGTAAATCAAAAAAGACATAAACTTATAGAAGACGTAAACTTATAGAGGACGTAAACCTATATGGGATGTAAACTTCCAGGGGACGTGAACTTATCAAAGAAGAAAGGAGGTTGACTTGGAGGATAAAAATAAGAGAAGAGCAGCACCGGATGGGTTGGAACAAGACAATCATGAAGATTGCACCAAAATATAATATGAGCATGGTTTTTTTTTCAAAACTGTTTCATTTGTATAGCTTGTACGGCTAAATCTGATTTTCTCTCATATGCGCATGTTAACACATTACATTTTTATTGCCGAGAAAAAGGATTATGATTTCGACATTTCTTTACATTCGATAACCGTTTTTAAATCACACGTTTTTTTTTTTTATTGTTTTGTTGTTGTTGTTGTTGTTGTTGTTGTTGTTGTTTTTTTTGTTTTTTGTTTTTTTTTGCATGTTTTTCATTGTGTATATATTATTTTCGTTCTTAATATTTTTATGCACTCTTATATTTATGCACCGAAAATAACCTGTTTTATATGCCATGATTTCAAAGTCAATAGATTGAAATCAACACAGAATTTTAAATCCAGAAAAATCTACATAAATAAGATAGAACTATCCTGTATTAAAACTTTTATCTTTGTGTATGAATTGTTTTTGACATCTTATCTTTGATATGTTTTGATTGCTTTTGTTATTTGTCAGAATACTTTTATACGCATAGATATGTAAAAATTCAGCTTACTTTTATATTACATGATTTAAAAACATACGCAACACATAATAGAACGTCTGGATGTAAGACAAGAGAGGGGAAAAAAAGAGTGAGGTAGAAAGAGAGAGAGAGAGAGAGAGAGAGAGAGAGAGAGAGAGAGAGAGAGAGAGAGAGAGAGAGAGAGAGAGAGAGAGATATTTTTCTATGAATTATGAATTACTAAGCAGCTGTAATTTGGATGCGCAGTCTTTGAGTGACAACTTTATAATGTAAGGCCAACCCATAGTGAGACTCGTATAACTCTAATCTCAATTTTATATGGCCAAAACGATAAATAATTATTCATGACACTCAACAAATTTACTAAGTGTCATCTATGTGAACCTTCAATAGGGGATGTAAAGTAAAACAAGAGTAATGGCTTTTCTGTAGACATGATGATATAAAATATAGCCAAACCTAGAATCAGGCGTAAATTAGGTATTTTAGCTTTCGTTTGCTCATCGGTGATTTTATGTTTTGAATTCACTAGGTTCAAATGTAAGATTTCCTAAGCATTATCACAAGCGTAATTTTGTAATATTAAAATAACTTTAGCATCAAAGAAAAACGAATTTTTACTGACATTGCTTCGGACGTTAACCGAAGAGTTTTTACTGTGTTGCAAATTTTAAAATCTCCAAAGAGATTTGCTCTTTCAACGTTCAAGATTTCTTCTCATTTAAATTGTGTTGGTTATTATTATTATCAATATTATTATCATTATCATCATCATTATATATTCTTATTGTTATATTATTATTATTATTATTATTATTATTATTATTATTATTATTATTATTATTATTATTATTATTATTATTATTATTATTATTATTGTTATAATATTATTAGAAATTTTTTTTAATATTATTATGATAATCGTTTTTTATTATTATCTTTTCGTCGAAACCTATTATCATGTAATAAATATTTCTAATTAGACCTCAAAATGATTAAAAAATACATGCTACATGGTTTTCGCATGAA
Organism: Elysia crispata; assembly: GCA_033675545.1. Classification (NCBI taxonomy): domain Eukaryota; kingdom Metazoa; phylum Mollusca; class Gastropoda; family Plakobranchidae; genus Elysia; species Elysia crispata. Next base: position 172,021 of record JAWDGP010006959.1, read on the forward strand.
TTATCGATTCGCTACAAAGATCAATTTGGAGCGAATCGTGACACGCAAAAAAAGCAAATCTATCGCATTATTTTTCATAAAAACACCGCAAAGCGTTGCCTCTAAACTACCCACTTTTCGTAAAAGTTACAAAATTCACTATGTTTATGCACTTTTTAAAATATTTTGATCACTTTCTTTGTCTGCTCTATTTGCATCATATCTTTATAGATTTTATCGAATGAGTTTCTTCTTTTTTTTAATGTAGATAAGAATTGTAAACAATCCTAAAAATAGATGTACTCTTTCTGTATGTAAGTTCATCCTCGGACGACCAATAATATATTATGATTATAATTATATGGTTTTATATGAAAACAAGAATGCCAACATGTAAATTTGTAAGAAAAATAAAGAATAGCTGAAAAAAAATAAATAAAAACATTTCATGGCTTTTATTGGTTTTGTTGTTTGCTCTACAGATGTTCTTGTTGAACTTTCGTTTTCTTATAGAAGACATGTGTGGTGTGTTCGTGTTATTTAATATATTATACGGACTGGTGACTGAATGTTTACGTACGTTTGAAAGCCTGGTGTAAACAGTAATGGACAATTTAAATTGTGCACTAAAGTCACGCAGTTTTTCCAATCTCCATCAAGCAATGAAGGCGCTAGATTAAGTAGATCTTCCGCTTTCGTTTTAACGCTCATTTTTAACAATTCATTTTAATGCTTTAAACACTCAAGATTAGAAAAATATAAATCTTAATTTGCATCATGCTATCTCCCTTTATGTATCTTTTTTTAGATCTTCGTATTTTTTTCCTCAACATTTCTACGTCTAAAATATAATATAATTATTTAAAAGTATCGGTGCCACAACAAAAAGTGTACTGAATAATCGAGGGGGTAAAACAAAATATTATTTTAAATATAATCTGAATTTACCAGAAGGAGATGCATAGGATGTGAAGAGTATTAATTTATTAACACAATTAACATTCACCGTTGAGTAGTCATGGTCATTTTCTTGGAGGAAAAAAAAAAGAATTATTTACCACGAAATGTTTTATTTCATTTTCATGAAAATAATAGATAGAAAAAAAAAGACAATAAATAGATCGCAGATCATCAAGTAGGAGAGAATAGAAAAGTGTTAAATATCCGCATTTCTTTTTGGCAATAAAAAAATTAAAATTTTAACTACTGATTTTTTAAAGTAAGAGCTAAAGTTTTGGGCAGTGCTCACCATTGGTTAGGATATAGCTAAAGTTTTGGGCAGTGCTCACCAGTGGTTAGGATATAGCTAAAGTTTTGGGCAGTGCTCACCAGTGGTTAGGATAGAGCTAAAGTTTTGGGCAGTGCTCAGCAGTGGTTAGGATAAGGCTAAAGTTTTGGGCAGTGCTCACCAGTGGTTAGGATAGAGCTAAAGTTTTGGGCAGTGCTCACCAGTGGTTAGGATATAGCTAAAGTTTTGGGCAGTGCTCACCAGTGGTTAGGATATAGCTAAAGTTTTGGGCAGTGCTCACCAGTGGTTAGGATATAGCTAACGTTTTGGGCAGTGCTCACCAGTGGTTAGGATATAGCTAAAGTTTTGGGCAGTGCTCAGCAGTGGTTAGGATATAGCTAAAGTTTTGGGCAGTGCTCAGCAGTGGTTAGGATATAGCTAAAGTTTTGGGCAGTGCTCACCAGTGGTTAGGATATAGCTAAAGTTTTGGGCAGTGCTCACCAGTGGTTAGGATATAGCTAAAGTTTTGGGCAGTGCTCACCAGTGGTTAGGATATAGCTAAAGTTTTGGGCAGTGCTCACCATTGGTTAGGATATAGCTAAAGTTTTGGGCAGTGCTCACCAGTGGTTAGGATAGAGCTAAAGTTTTGGGCAGTGCTCAGCAGTGGTTAGGATAAGGCTAAAGTTTTGGGCAGTGCTCACCATTGGTTAGGATAGAGCTAAAGTTTTGGGCAGTGCTCACCATTGGTTAGGATATAGCTAAAGTTTTGGGCAGTGCTCACCATTGGTTAGGATATAGCTAAAGTTTTGGGCAGTGCTCACCAGTGGTTAGGATAGAGCTAAAGTTTTGGGCAGTGCTCACCAGTGGTTAGGATATAGCTAAAGTTTTGGGCAGTGCTCACCAGTGGTTAGGATATAGCTAAAGTTTTGGGCAGTGCTCACCAGTGGTTAGGAGTGCTCACCAGTGGTTAGGATATAGCTAAAGTTTTGGGCAGTGCTCAGCAGCTAAAGTTTTGGGCAGTGCTCACCAGTGGTTAGGATATAGCTAAAGTTTTGGGCAGTGCTCACCAGTGGTTAGGATAGAGCTAAAGTTTTGGGCAGTGCTCAGCAGTGGTTAGGATAAGGCTATAGGTGAAAAGGACTGATAAATGACATCGTGCAATGGCTGACATTTTTTATTAATTGCCACTCTTATAATCTTTACTTTTAATCAACCTAGAGATCTGCCTCCTCTGTGCTAAATGTGCTTTTTGAAAATACGCCAAAATTAAGACAAGGTGGTTACCAGCACTACAAAATAACTTCATGATTCATTTCATTATTCTTGTCGCAATGACTGCAGCACAAAAAAGTATGATTCATCATGACGAAACTATAGTGCCTAATTAAAATAATGAGGATCAAAAGGGAAGCTAACTTTGTGCCAGCATGATATGTCATTTTTTTAAACATACACGGACGCCTAGATTCTATCTTGTGTATAAATCAAGACGCACCATTATTGTGCAATTAGCCAGAACGAAAGATAACTCGAGAAACAGGTTGTCACATTTAGTTTGTTTATCTACAGGTTATGTTAACCTTAACTCTCCCTCCATCTCCACCCGCCCCTCCATCTCCCCCCGCCCCTCCATCTCCCCCGCCCCTCCATCTCTCCCGCCCCTCCATCTCTCCCGCCCCTCCATCTCCCCCCGCCCCTCCATCTCTCCCGCCCCTCCATCTCCCCCGCCCCTCCATCTCCCCCCGCCCCTCCATCTCCCCCCGCCCCTCCATCTCCCCCCGCCCCTCCATCTCCCCCGCCCCTCCATCTCCCCCCGCCCCTCCATCTCCCCCCGCCCCTCCATCTCCCCCCGCCCCTCCATCTCTCCCGCCCCTCCATCTCTCCCCGCCCCTCCATCTCCCCCCGCCCCTCCATCTCCCCCCGCCCCTCCATCTCCCCCGCCCCTCCATCTCTCCCGCCCCCTCCATCTCCCCCCGCCCCTCCATCTCTCCCCGCCCCTCCATCTCCCCCGCCCCTCCATCTCTCCCGCCCCTCCATCTCCCCCCGCCCCTCCATCTCTCCCGCCCCTCCATCTCCCCCCGCCCCTCCATCTCCCCCCGCCCCTCCATCTCCCCCGCCCCTCCATCTCTCCCGCCCCTCCATCTCTCCCGCCCCTCCATCTCCCCCCGCCCCTCCATCTCCCCCCGCCCCTCCATCTCCCCCCGCCCCTCCATCTCTCCCGCCCCTCCATCTCTCCCGCCCCTCCATCTCCCCCGCCCCTCCATCTCCCCCCGCCCCTCCATCTCTCCCGCCCCTCCATCTCCCCCCGCCCCTCCATCTCCCCCCGCCCCTCCATCTCCCCCGCCCCTCCATCTCTCCCGCCCCTCCATCTCTCCCGCCCCTCCATCTCATCTCCCCGCCCCTCCATCTCCCCCGCCCCTCCATCTCCCCCGCCCCTCCGTCTCCTCCCGCCCCTCCATCTCCCCCGCCCCTCCATCTCCTCCCGCCCCTCCATCTCCCCCGCCCCTCCATCTCCCCCCGCCCCTCCAAACCAAACCCTACAAAAATCCAATGAAAAGTCAAAAACAAAACAAAAATCCATCTAGATCTAGGCAACAAAAATGTTCTGAAAAGCTACACAAAAAATCCCCAAAAGTTTCTCACACTATTGTCAGTATCTGCATGACCTTCCTCACCATATCTGGCACTTTTACGACAATGGGAGGTATGTTAGCGACACCGCTAATACTCTAATTGGCGGCATTTCTCATCTCCAGGCAGGAGTGACCTCCCCTAGTCAGCTCGCTAGAGACGCTGGGACCCAACCCGCCCCTTCCGGTTATTCCCCTTTCACTCCAGGACCTGTCCCGCTCTGGCTCTTGCCTTCTGCTAATTAGACGGCAGAGTTTGGGAATCAGAAGATGGGACCCTGGGAAAAATGGCTCAGGGGGTGAAATATTCGTCTGTGTGTCACCCAGACATTATGGAGTTATCGCTCTTGACGGATTGAGCGGGACTACGTTATGACCGTTTCGTTGAATGTGTTATCTGCCCTTATCTCTGTCGCCGTTGCTATTCGTCGGTTTCTCTGTCATGACTGTTTGAAGACTCTTTCTCTCTCTGTCTCTGTCTTCTCTCTCTCTCTCTCTCTCTCTCTCTCTCTCTCTCTCTCTCTCTCTCTCTCTCTCTCTCTCTCTCTCTCTCTCTCTCTCTCTCTCTCTCTCTCTCTCTGTTTTTCTCTCCATTTGTCCATGACTAATTAATTGTCAGTCTGTCTGCCTTCCTGCTAGTCTTCCCAACTGAATAAGTTAACAATAAACCTCGTCTCTTCTCTCGACTGTCACTTGCTTTGCTGTAAAATAGAGCATGCAACATAACGAGAACTATATAGAACTGTTGTCACCGAGTCCACACTGCCCATCAATAAAATGATCTGCATAGAATCTTTGTGGATTCCACACAGCACACACAACATATCCATAACCATGTTAAAGAGTTTGCTTACTTAACGATCACTTCTTTGATATTAAGAAGAGCGAAATAAGGTCCGCAGAATACTAGACCGGACATTATCGAGTTATCCATCAATATTACTTTTAAAGTTTCAACTACCCGTATGTCCGCTTGTGACTCACTATCGATATTTCCGTTAATGGCCTATCGAGTCATGACTTTAGCTATTGACGGTTTTTTTTTAATTACACAAATACAGACTCTCATAATCCACGCGCCTATTTTATTAAATTCTTCATTTTCCCAGAAAGAATTGGCAAAACAGCTGCTTTTCTTTATTAACGTGGGACATCCCAGGCTTTCTCAATATCTTTTTGTCATTGATGCTGGCGATGTTTGTGAACCCTTGCTAGGTTTCTTAATGTGTTGGTATAACTGTGAGGCTGGGCATCACGTCTTACAGTTTATCTTTCTATTTCTTGTTTATTTTTTTATGCCGATGAATGGCTGTCTTTGACTATAATTTTTTTTTTTATCTTTCCTACTACACGTATGCACCTGATAGAAAATATTCATTGAAGTGATATTTATTATAACGATATTTTTGTTCAACATAGATCATGGAACCTATTTATAGTTACATTGATGAGATTATGAAGAAAACATAACTTGCCTCTAATGATGCTTGTGCCATAAGCAACGGCGCTTCTTCAAGCCACATTGATCTGTTATAACGTTGATCTATTATAACGCCTTTTGTAAAGTTTCAGTTATTTCGTAGACAAATGGACTGACGCAATTAAATCAGCACAGCTAATTATTTCTCTAATATCATCATTCTGGTAACGCCGGCTTATTTCAGTCATAAAACAAAGCATAAATAACTTATAGCAAGAACTTATGCTTTAATCTAACTTTATGACCCTGCCCCCACCCGAAAAAAAAAAGGAATGATGCTAGGTATAACAAAATTAATGTACAACAAATAGCTTATCTCAGAGCAGGTAAATAAATGTTGCTAATTTTCTTGTCAGATAAAGAACATAGTTACGGTAATAAATATCGCAACCCTAGTGTTATGTCTTCGATAACGATGCTATGAAAAATTCTTGCCCTCCGATATGCGCACAATTAGCCAACTTCGGGCGTTTCCACACAGTGCATATGTGTAAATCAACTAGCGACATAATTCAAGATGATCGTAAAAATAAGTGTTAGGAATTGCTGTAATTATTTGATAAGCAAGAGCGGGTTTCTCACACCCTAACAAATAAATTATAGATCAATAAATCTTATCATGAAACATATGCATATTTTCATGATAAAACGTAATAATTATCATGATGGTAAACAAAATAGAAATAAGAAAAAGTTAGATAACTATATTCCCAAAGTTGTATTTAATCCCATAATTCGTTTTGGGCCCAAAAATCTCTTCATGTAGTCAGCTAAGATGTTTATTACTTTGATTTTCATAATGAATTAAAAAAAAAAAAAGAAAAAGAAATACTTTATTAAGGTATAACCTAGTAGTCAATATAATCTGATGGTACACTATAATACGTGATCCGTAAATCTGTGATGTTGTTACAGCATAATTATGAGCGAGTTAATTGTATTTTTAACATGTTTTATTGTTGCTTTTATCACATCTATGAAATTAACACACGAAGTCAAAAACCATAAGGAGATTGTGATCCGTCAGATTCAGATAAACTTTGCTACATGCATTTATTTTGTACCCTTTGAACAGACAGTAATCAAATTTTATTGATCATTATATACCCTCCTTTTGTATTTATCCCAGACTACTCGTTACTGGATTTAAGTTGCTAACGCATTTTTACATATTATTTTAAAGATTTTTTTTCCGAAACGATCAAATTAAAGCAACGTCAATAAATTGACGAGTTCTTGAAAAACCCTGGAATCGGTTCAAAATACACATTTTCTACCGACTCGTTCCAGCTCTCTACAAGATGGGATAAAACAAGACCCGTGTTTGTATCTCTGAAAACAGCCAGGGACGCTAGGAACATAGATGTACGTTTTACTCTTTTTTTGTTTGTTGGTTTTTAAAATTTTTCCTCGATCCCGTGTTTTTTTCGTCCTTTCTGGAAATCACTGACAATGAAAGCCTGCCCACCCCCCCCCCCCCTTTCCAGTACTCCATCCACTCAGACTCTGAATTAATAATGATCACAAGAATTTGTATAGGGATAGAAACAACGAGGAGTTTGGGAGCAATGGCTAATGCACTGATTTAATTTCAAGAATAGACTTATGAAGTTAGAGGTCAGCTACCTATATGCTATAAACAATTTAAAGAATATTTTATCTAGACACGCAACACAAAAAAAGGCAGTGGGAGTCACAGTCTACTTCACACCCTTCGATCTCACTTCTTATTATTTTAACTCTCTCTCTCTCTCTCTCTCTCTCTCTCTCTCTCTCTCTCTCTCTCTCTCTCTCTCTCTCTCTCTCTCTCTCTCTCTCTCTCTCTCTCTCTCTCTCTCTCTCTCTCTCTCTCTCTCTCTCTCTCTCTCTCCCTCTCTCTCTCTCTCTCTCTCTCTCTCTCTCTCTCCCCCTCTCTCTCTCTCTCTCTCTCTCTCTCTCTCTCTCTCTCTCTCTCTCTCTCTCTCTCTCTCTCTCTCTCTCTCTCTCTCTCTCTCTCTCTCTCTCTCTCTCTCTCTCTCTCTCTCTCTCTGTCTTTCTCTTTCTCTCTCCCTCTCTCTCTCTCCCCCCTCTCTCTCTCCCTCTCTCTCTCCCCCCTCTCTCTCTCTCTCTCTCTCTCCCCCCTCTCTCTCCCCCCTCTCTCCCCCCTCTCTCTCTCTCTCTCTCTCTCTCCCTCTCTCTCTCTCTTGATGCCATACATCAAGCTGTTGTCAGACTGATGCCAAGCAAGACCACACACTTGCTCAGCATGCGAGTTCAATTTTGATTCGCTCACCTCAGCCGGTGCAAAGTCTTTGATAAATCAGCGTCAGTTGCCAGGCAACCAGGGAGAAGAGCATCCTACAAGGGGTTAAAAAGTGGTGGGGGGGGGGGGGACTCTCAGAATTACATCAGTTAGCCCGTAACGGCTCCAGGATGTCAACTGAAAACTTTTCTTTCTTTTTCTTTTCTTTTCTTTTTGAAATCAATTATTGAAGGTTAACTTTCATTTTGAACAATCTTATTATTGGATCATTAGACGAAAGATATTTTTTCTCATACGTTATGGCATATTAATGCAAAATAAAATGAGACCATCTTAATGTTTTCAATTACCAAAACTGCTAATTTCTTTCTTGAAGTGATTCATCAAAAGACTGATTAGCAATTAATATGCCTTTTTCAAGTCAGAGGAGCCATTTTCGAAATACAAGTCATTCTAGTCCATTGATAAAACTACACATTGCCAGTCGAGGCATAGGTCACCTAAGCTTTGATGATTTGTGCTTTGTGCTCTACGGCAAGCAATTTGTCGCAAAGGTCAAGGTCGACGGTAAAATGGCAAGATCTTCAGTTTGATTGTTAGAAGATCATTAAGGTCGTCTCCAATTTGTGGTGTGGCAGAAATCTATTTTGAGTGTTAGACATTACAAACTGACTGATTTTATTCTACATCTATAAATTATTACGAATCAAAAATCCTCGTGTGTGGAGTGGAACCAGCACCATTATGTTGTGTTACAAATTGGTAAATTCTCGAAACATACACGTTCCCTCCCCTCCCCAGATCTGCCCTTCCCCCTACACATACACATACACATACACATACACATGCACATAGACATACACATAGACATGCACATACCTTCTAGCTTCAACAGTCGTACAAAACTAAAAAGTAAACAAAAAAAAAACTGGAGGTGGGGAATCAAGGGGCAAGAGGTGTTCTTCCAATAGTTGAGAAAAAAAAAAAGAGAAAAGACGCAAAAACTGTGGGCACGATTAATAATGGGTGAAAATAAAACAACAACAAAAAAAAAGAAGCACGGTATAAAATATCGAGATGGTGAGCATCCTCATCCTGTTACTCCATATAGAATGATCTAGATATGTCTTTATCATGGTCTGAGCACTAGACAAGAAATTAGAACCTATCATTTCTTTAAGATAGATAGAAATGAATGAGAGAGAGAGAGAGAGAGAGAGAGAGAGAGAGAGAGAGAGAGAGAGAGAGAGAGAGAGAGAGAATAAGAAATATAGGGAATGGGAGAGAAAGAGAGAATGAAAGATATAAAGAGTGAGAATGAGAATAGAGGATGAGGGAGAATAAGAGATATAAGGAATGAGAGAGAGAGAGAAAGAGAGGGAGAACGACAGAGAGAAAGAGAGAGAGAGAGAATAAGAAATATAGGGAATGGGAGAGAAAGAGAGAATGAAAGATATAAAGAGTGAGAATGAGAATAGAGGATGAGGGAGAATAAGAGATATAAGGAATGAGAGAGAGAGAGGAAGAGAGGGAGAACGACAGAGAGAAAGAGAGAGAGAGAAAAATAGATGTAGAGAATGTGAGAGAGAAAGAGAGAGAATAAGCGATATAAAGAGTTAGAAAGAGAAGAGAGAGAGAGAGAGAGAGAGAGAGAGAGAGAGAGAGAGATGAGGAGAGCTCTTACTAAAATGATAACCATCATCTAATGCAATATATCTTTCTGTCTCTTTGTTCAGCAATGCTTGGTTTGTTTATCTGCCACTGTTAAATGAAAGACATAAATAATTCCCGCGTTAAAAATACTCTTACCAAAACCGGTGTTATCACGAGATAAGTAATAAACAAACCTCTATTAAGAAATAATAACAAGAATTTTTGAAAAAAATTATTGGTTAAACTGCAGGGTTTAATTGTCCACTCTAGTTCTTTGTGGTTTTACATGAATTCGGTATTTTGCTTTGTCTAGATGGAATCCGAGTATTCTCAAACACGCCGACTTGCCGGGTCGCAGTCAGGAGGAAAAAAGTGTTGAGAACCGCTGAGAGAACGATTCGCCACAACCGTAACATTTCCAGTGGGGCTGGAGAATGAGGAGGATAAACAAGGTTTAAGGAGGAGGGAAGGGGATGTTCGATGTTTAGATAAACAAAGTTAAAACGTTTTAATGATTTAATTAGTGTTGAAATAATGAAGATAATGAAGAGGCCACTAGCAAGTCTGCGAGGCATGGAGTGTGGAGTGTGGAGTGATCAACCAAAATACTGGTAGTCTTGTATCTCGTGGCGCGCTTGTTGGAAGAAAGATTTCTAAGCCTGACTGGATTTAGTCTTGGTCTAGATAGAAATAGAAATCTGATGGGCGTAAAAAACCACAGAGACAGACACAGCAGGTTTAGTCTTGGTCTAGACAGAAATAGAAATCTGATGGGCGTAAAAAACCGCAGGGACAGACAGAGCAGGTTTAGTCTTGGTCTAGACAGAAATAGAAATCTGATGGGCGTAAAAAACCGCAGGGACAGACACAGCAGGTTTAGTCTTGGTCTAGACAGAAATAGAAATCTGATGGGCGTAAAAAACTGCAGAGACAGACACAGCAGGTTTAGTCTTGGTCTAGATAGAAATAGAAATCTGATGGGCGTAAAAAACCGCAGAGACAGACACAGCAGGTTTAGTCTTGGTCTAGATAGAAATAGAAATCTGATGGGCGTAAAAAACCGCAGAGACAGACACAGCAGGTTTAGTCTTGGTCTAGATAGAAATAGAAATCTGATGGGCGTAAAAAACCACAGAGACAGACACAGCAGGTTTAGTCTTGGTCTAGATAGAAATCGAAATCTTACGGACGTAAAAACCGCAGGGACAGACAGAGCGCCTGCTGAGATGACAAACTGTTGAAGGAAAGAGTTGGAATCATGTCTTCCTGATTCGCTAACTAGGACATGTATAAATACTATGTCACCGACATTGCTTGGAATGGGGTCCATATACTTATTATGTCCCCGTTACGTTGATTATTAATGGTAGGAGATAGGGAGGCGGGGAAAGACATGGAAAGCAAAAATGAAGTTGTAGGAGAGGAAAGGAGAGGTAGGGGGCATCATAGGAAGATGGTCATAGACATTGGGTGAGAATGGGAGAGAGAATGGTGGTGGGTAAAAAAAAATAGAGAGAGAAAAGAGAGATGGAAACGGAGAGAAGAGGAAAGAAAAAAAAGAGATGGTGAGAAAAAGAAAAAAAATGGCTCGGTGGTTAAAAACAGCGTTTCAACACATCGATCTTTGAATTTCATACGACTGGACCTGTTAGTGCAGCAATCACACTCTCTCACAACTGTTACTGGCTCGGCACCCTCGCGCCGGCAGATCAGTTAGCGCTTTACCTGGACCGGGCTTTAAAGGTCAAGAGCCTGGTCTTGTCTCGGCAAGGCGATGGGTGCCGCATCGAGGTGCAGGTTCGATCCCTGTTTATTCCATCTGTCCAGATGTTTTCACGTCCTCAGTCTTATTTGCCCTTCTCGAGCTAGATCTAAGTTTGTGGTTGATTTTTCTGTACCAAAAGTTAAAAGAAAAAGATCACTGCACTGAAACTCAAATATGGAAAAGTTTGTGAACTCCGGTGACTTTGCCTGTATTTCTGGACCCCTCGGCCGTGACGATAACCTGGCCTCTGCCGCACCGTTCATGCAGAGTGTTTTATTGGCCGGGCCGGCCGGTGAGGGATGTATTGTGCCACTTCCCTTAGAGTGGTCTGGAGAAATTAACCGGGCAACCATCGCTCCAGACCAGTTACGGGCGTCCAGACCTGGCGACTGAAATGACTGGCAGGCGAACCCCAAGATTTCTGCTGTGCATGTGTGCATGAAGGAAGGGAACAATTTCAATTAAGGTGGCAGCTCTGGCAGTGACCACAGCGGTAGAAAATAATCGACTTGCTAGAATTATGGGAGCAATTGAGGCAGTGGCGGGAACGTATCTAATCGGAGCTTAAGAGACAAAGAAATGAAGCGGTTTATCAACATAGATTATTAAAATCAAAAAAGAAAACCATCTGCCGTCGTTCTCTGTAGCAGTTTCCTGTCTGTCACTGTTTACTTTTTTTAATGACAATAATATTCTTTATTGATTGTTTTTTATAATATGCATGTACATTTCTATACATCTCTCTCTCTCTCTCTCTCTCTCTCTCTCTCTCTCTCTCTCTCTCTCTCTCTCTCTCTCTCTCTCTCTCTCTCTCTCTCTCTCTCTCTCTCTCTCTCTCTCTCTCTCTCTCTCTCTCATAACTGTTTTAGATATCTATTTTAAAAAGACAGATAACATATCAAATTCTAACTTCTTTTCCAACCATCAGAGATGAAAATTTGAAAACAATTCCGAGTCTTCTAACCCGCGATTTCAAACCCAGCAGAAACAGAGCATCTGCACGTATAACACATCGCTATAACAGAGCATCTGCACGTATAACCCATCGCTATAACAGAGCATCTGCACGTATAACCCATCGCTATAACAGAGCATCTGCACGTATAACACATCGCTATAACAGAGCATCTGCACGTATAACACATCGCTATAACACAAGTTTAATATAACAGACTCCGGGGCCGATACAGCACTGGCGAAAGTCCCGAGAATCGAATCGAATCCGCCCTTATAACGCTCGCAATTAAACGAAAACTGAAATCGACTTTCTTAGCACCAAAGAGACTCTCTATTATCCTATACTAGGGTAGGGATGACTTCACCTTGGAGAGATAAAGCTATGGATGCCTATGAGAATGATGGTTTAATCCCTATCTGTATCATTATTCATTCTTGAGTTCCTTCCTTTTTCTTTTCTTTTTTTTTTTTTCATATCTACGGATATGTAAGATTTTTTTTTTTAAATATAATAAAGAGAAACATGATAAATAATTTCTTAAAAGGTAAAAAATTAACCATGTTCAAAACATTCTTCCAAATTCTTCCACCTCCCATTGTTCGTAATCACGGAAACAAAGGTCACCAGGTTTGTGTCGGATTATTATCACGAGGAAATAAGTGGCCGACTGTATAACCGGGTGAGTGGTTGAGACGCAGGCCCCCAGCCTCACAGCGTCCTGTTTGATCTGGTATGTTAACAATTGCCGTAAGCTCGCCTGCCTGGAAGATTCCTCGGCGTGCTTGGGAGACGTGAGGCGCCGTAGAAAGAGGACACATCACACCTTTCACGGCAGTGGAGAGACAGCCTGGGTGAGCAACGTGCAGCAGTTAGCCGTGTCGGAGCGTGCGTGAGTGGCTCACGGGCCGGGAGTTTGACGTGTCGGGTAGGAGCGGAGGCACGTTGATTAGCTTGGACCTGGAGGGTCGTGGGCGTTAAAAGGCCACAAATCTTCCTCTTCAATGTTCTTGGTTGATTGAAAACGTTTGTTTGTTAGGGTTTTGTTTTTTTTGTATTCTATGTTTTTGTTTGGTTTTTGTTTTTGTTTGTTTGTTATTATTATCATTATTATTATTATTATTATTATTATTATTATTATTATTATTATTATTATTATTATTATTATCATTATTATTATTATTATTATTATTATTATTATACTTATTATCATTACTATTATTAATATTATTATGAAGAGCCTAATTCCAACAATGTGTTGCCAAGGCTCAGTTGCTTATATCCACTCTTCATATAGAAGTATAAAGTGTGACTCTTGATCTAGGCTCTAGTTATCTACCGTTGATTATTCTGTAGCGTCGAGGACTTTAGAACGAGACCAAATATCCCTCTTCAATGTTCCTGATCTAATGAAAACATTTTTGAAGTCGAGTCTAATTCAGTTCAGGGTCTGTCAAGGCGCAAGTTATTAAAATCTTCTCGTCAATCGATACCTAAAGTGTGTCTCTTGATCTGTGCTGTAGTTAAGGCATCTAAACAGTAAAGAAGTTCTTCTCTAAAAGTTCAAAATATAATAGATTAAGATACATGAATTCCCAAATAATTTGAATCTAAAAAGCAAAAAATACAAGAACTATCAACATTTCATCTTGCTATCAGATAATGAATATATTGATTAATATACTATTGATAAATATCAAACGCATCACTGGGCATATCGTTGGAACATTATTCTCTCCCCTTTAATCGAGGTTCTAACTGAATCATTACAAATCTGGCTCACAAGATTACCAATCCGACCCCTATATAGAACTAAAGCGATTTGTGTAGAATATTTTGAACTCTGTAACTCTGAGCATTGATTAAACCCACTCAAAAACTGCGGAACATCGTGATATTCTAGGCGTCCAGCCGTAAATAGCCTGCCAGTAACGACAACCCGCTATTTATTACCCTGTTAGCGTTGTCAGATTAACGTCCTTGCTGCCTCACGGTCGTTGAGAAGATGCTCCAAGTTCCTGAGGTGTCCAGCTTGCAAACCTGTCACTCACTGGCCTAACACGCTCTGCAGCTCCGGTGTCAGGGATGGGCGTGTTGCCAGATTGGGTTCACAATACATCTATTGGAAATGTATGAGAGTTGCCAGATTGGGTTAACAATACATCTATTGGAAATGTATGACAGTTGCCAGTTTTGGTTAACAATACATCTATTGGAAATGTATGAGAGTTGCCAGATTGGGTTAACAATACATCTATTGGAAATGTATGACAGTTGCCAGTTTTGGTTAACAATACATCTATTGGAAATGTATGAGAGTTGCCAGATTGGGTTAACAATACATCTATTGGAAATGTATGAGATTTGCCAGATTGGGTTAACAATACGTCTATTGGAAATGTATGACAGTTGCCAAATTGGGTTAACAATACATCTATTGGAAATGTATGAGATTTGCCAGATTGGGTTAACAATACATCTATTGGAAATATATGAGAGTTGCCAGATTGGGTTATCAATACATCTATTGGAAATGTACGAGATTTGCCAGTTTGTCAGTGTATCCTTGCAGGTATACGAATGTCGTTAAGTTTTCATTACACTTACAACTCATATTTGAGTGTTGTCAAATTGTAATTATACCTACTGCAGATCTGTGAATTGTGTCAGCTGTGTTGACATTATAAATACTAAGATCTGTGAGTGTTGCCAGTTTACGTGAACAATATACCTATTGCAGATCTGTGAATGTTACTAGGTTGTTTTAACAATATATCAACTGCAGATCTGTGAATGTTGCGAGTTTTTCATTATACTCACTGCAGATCTGTGACGGTTGCCAAATCGTGTTAACATTATACCTTATGCGAATCTGTGAGTGTTGCCAGGTCGTGTTAACATTATACCTTATGCGAATCTGTGAGTGTTGCCAAGTCGTGTTAACATTATACCTAATGCAAATCTGTGAGTGTTGCCAAGTCGTGTTAACATTATACCTAATGCAAATCTGTGAGTGTTGCAAGGTCGTGTTAACATTATACCTAATGCAAATCTGTGAGTATTGCCAGGTCGTTACCTATAGAAGATCTGTGAGTGTTGCCAGGTTATGTTAACATTATACCTAATGCAGATCTGTGAGTAATTCCAGGTTGTGTTAACAATATATCTAATC
Source organism: Elysia crispata (assembly GCA_033675545.1). Classification (NCBI taxonomy): domain Eukaryota; kingdom Metazoa; phylum Mollusca; class Gastropoda; family Plakobranchidae; genus Elysia; species Elysia crispata. The sequence continues at coordinate 187,125 of JAWDGP010006959.1, forward strand.
CAGATTTGTGAGTGTATCTAGGTTGTGTTAACAATATACCTAATCCAGATCTGTGGGTGTTGCCAGGTCGTATTAACAATATATCTAATCCAGATTTGTGAGTGTATCTAGGTTGTGTTAACAATATACCTAATCCAGATTTGTGAGTGTATCTAGGTTGTGTTAACAATATATCTAATCCAGATTTGTGAGTGTATCTAGGTGGGTGTTAACATTAGAGTAGTATAAATAATTATTACTTGTCCGAAGATTTCTCTCAAGAAGGCAAGAGAGTAGATAAAGAGGAAAAGTAGGGATAAAAAAGAGAGGTATACCGTAAAATTTTTATTGTTTGAAATTCCTGTAAATTCACCTACTGCCATAATTCCCAAAACTA
>JAWDGP010006959.1:192500-195000 GCA_033675545.1 Elysia crispata
TCTTCATCTCTATTACTCCGTACAGATCAATGCGTAGTCAGTGATTGAAACGAACTTTTCTGAAGTTTTGCTTATGGGAATTCCCAGAAGAACGATATGCACTAGCCTATGGGAATTCCCAGAAGACCAATATGACTGTACTAGCCCGTGGGAATTCCCAGAAGACCAATACGTACTAGCCTCCCCTTATTGGGGAACAAATTCGTTCGTTACTCCGTATCCCCCTGGCTGCTCCTCAGGTTTGAAAACTTTTATTTCAAAGGGCAGCAACTTCTGTTAGTAACATTTAGCTGAGCTTTAACCATCCATATCTGAATTGAAGTTCTGAGTAAAAAAATAATCTAGATAAGATTGAACTAAGGTATTTGAAACGAACAGAATAAGATATTTGGAAATAGATATGGCATTATTAGAATCAGAAAACACTACAAGGTAGAAAGGAGAAAGAAATTAATACGTGATAAGATAGGTTGTGATAGCTTGAGGTAGTATAGCACACGAAAAGCAATAATGATAATGCAAAGCTGAATATTGTTTTGCTTTGTTTTTTTCTTTTCTTATATATCGAGAAATGTTACTTTAAATACCGTAGTTTAAGAAAAACAACACTGCATAATGAAATCTAGATACACTCGTAGAACAATAAAAAAAATGTAATGTCTATGACTTTCAGATAGATAAGATCATACTGAGAAAGGCTTAAACCCAATCGTTCTTTTACTATCATATGTAGTATTCATCAATAACAAATACTTCTTATATATATATATATATATATATATATATATGTATGTATTAAACCGTATATACCCAATTTCATCCCTAGTGTAAAACAAACAGCATAATTTAGAAACTTTTGGGTTATCTCTTGGGCATCTCACAACTTTAAAAAAAAATGACAAATTCTTGGTACAGTTTATTCAAATGTAACGCATAATACTCAAATACCCGGGTAGCTCTTAACAGAATATTCAGGATCTCACTGACCCGAATCGTGTAGAAAACAGAGTACGGGATAAACAGTATACTCTCACCAGCGAACTCATTCAAGTTTTCAGCATAGACTCAATGTTTCCTGTGGGAATTCCTTATTCCTTGGGTAAAGGAGGAAGATATCGAAAGTAAAAGTAGTGCACATGGGCACAGGGCGAGAGAGGGAGAGAAAGAGAGAAAGAGAGAGAGAGAAAGAGAGAGAGAGAGAGAGAGAGAGAGAGAGAGAGAGAGAGAGATACAGACAGACAGACAGAGAGACAGACAGACAGACAGATAGACAGACGATAGAAAGACAGACAGACATGGGCAGAGACAAAAAGGAGAGAACAGAGAGAGGCAGAGAAAGAAGAGAGAAAACGAGAAAGAAGAACAGACACGCAGACAGACCGCGACAAAGAAAAAGTAGGAGAGAGTCTCAGAGGCAGATACAAAAGGAAGAGAAATATATATATATATATATATATATATATATATATATATATATAGAGAGAGAGAGAGAGAGAGAGAGAGAGAGAAATAGAGACAAAGAGAAAGGCAGAGACAGGCAGAGAGACAAATAGAGAGATAAAGAGAATTATGAAGCTATGTCAATATGATTTTATGTTTTAACCCGGCCGTTATATTTTTCAGCTAAAATTGACTGCTGGCTCCAAAAGATATAAATAAAAAAACATTGCATAAGATATTCAGCCACTACGTCTTGTGAGCAAAAAGTTAAATTATATTGGGTTAAAGTAAGCCTACTATTCCTGTCAAAACCTTTTATCCAAAACTTTTTGATATGGGTTTAACGAACCTCGCCTTCTTACCAAAAGAAAAAAACCTTTCAAAGAGTAGGACGCATTACTTGCAATAACAAACCTAACTAGATATAAAATGTAGAGCCTGAATCTGTGGCCATTTATACTACCACGCCAGTTTTTCCACTCTCAAATTTACCAATAACCCAATGCACAAAAATAAACCAAAAGCCAAAATTCTTTTTGTTAAATATATCTTGCAATCCTTTGTCAACCAGCGCCAATAATAATTAAATTATACGCCCATCTAACCATGCAGACTAGGGGTCGAATGCGCCCAAAGATATCAAGTCGAGTGTGTTAGCACTCAACCATCTTTATGCCTGCTCCTTGCCTCGTTAGTTGAGCGAGTCTTTGTTCAACTTTCTTGATACAACCACAAATTTCATCACACATTTATGATGTGGCGAAATGTTGATAAAACATTCTTGATGGATTCAAGTGTGAAGCGGTTTACGGCCATGGCATAGTCTCACTGCAGTCACCTCAGATTGATGAGTCACTTTTAGTACACAAATAGATATATTCATACATATATTCATACATATATTCATACATATATTCATGAATACATGAATACATACATACATACATACATACATACATACATACATACATACATACATACATACATACATACATACATACATACATACATACATAAATCATACATACATATACACACACGTACATATACACACACGTAC
>JAWDGP010006959.1:197500-205000 GCA_033675545.1 Elysia crispata
TTTATAGATGACCACGGCTTGTTTCCAAACAAAAGAGAGTGAGAGAGAGAGAGAGAGAGAGAGAGAGAGAGAGAGAGAGAGAGAGAGAGAGAGAGAGAGAGAGAGAGAGAGACAGACAGACAGACAGACAGACAGACAGACAGACAGAGAGAGAGAGACAGAGAGGGAGAGTGTGTGTGTATGTGAGTGGGTTTAGAAACATCTAAATAAACGAATTCTACTTTTCCCTTCTTTACTCTTGGAGTATGTAAAGACTTTAATGTTTCAAACCCTACAGGAATTATCGCTTTTTGGCCTTTTAAAAAAAGTGCGACATTTTAAAATGAACTTTAAAAAAAAGTAAATGCGTTAGGTTGGAAGGGGAAAGAATGAATGATAAATAATACAAATAAACAAATAAAATCAGACATACACCCAAGGATTTTAAAATAGAACCTGATTTCGATGTATAGTATTGTATATTATTCAACTATTGTTGATTTTTACATTTGCTTTTTCAAGCAGGAGGAGGGAAAACTGTTAATCTGTTGTCAAATAATGTTTATCGTTAGATATAATAACCTTCATTTTCTCTTTCTCTCTCTCTACCTCTCTCTCTCTCTCTTTCTCTCTCTCTTTCTCTCTCTTTCTCTTTCTCTCTCTCTCTCCCTCTCTCTCTTTCTCCCTCTTTCTCTCCCTCTCTCTCCCTCTTTCTCTCTCTCCCTCTCTCTCCCTTTCTATCTCTCCCTCTCTCTCTTCCCCCCTTCTCTCTCCCTCTTTATCTCTCCCCCTCTCCCTCTCACCCCACCCCTATCTTCTCTGCCTTCTTCTCGTATTCGTCATATTCTTCCCCTCTCCATGTAGCCTGATATTTATTCCCCCATCCATCCCTCTCCATGTAGCCTGATATTTATTCCCCCATCCATCCCTCTTCGTGCACCCCAATACTTTCTCCCATGGTGGCAACCAAGTCTGCGACACATGCAAACACTTTCCTTCCAATAAAAAAAAAATGCGCAAACACTGAGTATTCCGACAGCTCAGCCAGGCAATAAAACTAGAGAAACCACTCGATATAACACGGCCAGGTTTTAACAAGAACTAATTGCCACCCCCTAAAACCCTGTATCGCTAATAAGAAACCACTCGTAGCAAGTGTCATTCATCTTATTTCTAAGGTTTGTAACTCTTGTAAAGGGAGAGAAGTCCGTGGGATTATTTCCCCTTATTTGTCGAGTTAAATAGTTTAATGGCGCTTTCTGCGCTATGGGAGTTTTTTACGCCAGAGAACGTTTTACATCTCTTGCCAGGTCGGCGTTTAAGTTTTTTTCCTTCATTTTTTCTCTGTTTTGTTTATTTTTTGATAGTCTTGCAGGTTTTCTTTACAGAATCAGCTGGTTAACTTTTACTTTTTTTTTCAGTGTCAGTAGAGTATAGCAATGCACAATACACTTTGTTTCCATATCAGCTGAAGTAGAATGACCCCACTTGGAGACTTCCCGTATAAATTGCTTTGAGTGGGAGAAACGGATGGATAAAAGGCTATGCAAAATAAATGAATAAATTGAAAAATAGAAAAAAACAACAAAAAAATAATAGTAATAATAATAATAATAATAATAATAATAATAATAATAATAATAATAATAATAATAATAATAATAATAATAATAATAATAATAATAATAATAATAATAATAATAATAATAATAATAATAATAATAATAATAATAATAATAATAATAATAATAATAATAATAATAATAATAATAATAATAATAATAATAATAATAGTAATAATAATAATAATAATAATAATAATAATAACAACAACAACAACAACAATAATAATAATAATAATAATAATAATAATAATAATAATAATAATAATAATAATAATAATAATAATAATAATAATAATAATAATAATGATAATAATAACAATAATAATAACAATAATAATAACAATATTAATAATAATAATAATAATAATAATAATAATAATAATAATAATAATAATAATAATAATAATAATAATAATAATAATCAAAATAATGTATATTTAGTAGTAGTAGTAGTAGTAGTAGTAGTAGTAGTAGTAGTAGTAGTAGTAGTAGTAGTAGTAGTAGTAGTAGTAGTAGTAGTAGTAGTAGTAGTAGTAGTAGTAATAGTAGTGGTAGTAGTAGCAGTAACAACAGCAGCAACAGTAGTAGCAGTAGTAGTAGTTATAGTAGTAGTAGTAGTAGTAGTAGTAGTAGTAGTAGTAGTAGTAGTAGTAGTAGTAGTAGTAGTAGTAGTAGTAGTAGTAGTAGTAGTAGTAGTAGTAGTAGTAGTAGTAGTAGTAGTAGTGGTAGTAGTAGTAGTAGTAGTAGTAGTAGTAGTAGTAGTAGTAGTAGTAGTAGTAGTAGTAGTAGCAGCAGCAGCAGCAGCAGCAGTAGTAACAGCAGCAGTAGTAGTCTACGATATATTATCTAATTACAAGAATCTCAATCAATGAATAATGAACGGACACTAAGACGAACTAATCAGAGTTTTGTAGATAATTGTTAACAATTTTTTTCAGTTCATGAGAAAGGAATAAAGAGCATTCAATAGATGAAATTTTTGGTTGGAACTGCAAATCCTGTTCTTTTTTCTTTTCCTTTTTTTTTCCCAAAGAAAGATAGTCAGCAAGTTATCTCCATAAATGATTCTTGAAAAAGCAAAATAAAAAAGTTTCAACACTGGTCTTTTTTTACACTTAGTTCATTATTTGCGACTACTTTTATTTTTCTTTCATTCTAACACCACAACATATTCGTCAAGCCTTTATTATGTGTGATGGCATTTCCTCAGCAGAAATATAATTTTGTGAGGATCAAATAGTCGCCCTTGGATACCACAATGAAACCTACATCTTCACCCATTTTTGCATGTGACTATTAAAGTTTATGGAAAAGAGAATGAGAAATACGTGAATGTTATACGTCTTGTGTACTGCATCTTGTCTAGAGTGTTGTGAACCAATGAACCCACGTCTGTCTGGATCGGATCATCAGCTGGGCCGGGTCACATGGGAAAATCTGCTGGTGCCAGACGTAAATAAAGAACTGAGTGCGAGAGCTAAAAAAAAAGAAATAAAAAAGCCTCTCTAGCTATTTGTCTGTGTGCTTGGATCTCTCTCTCTCTCTCTCTCTCTCTCTCTCTCTCTCTCTCTCTCTCTCTCTCTCTCTCTCTCTCTCTCTCTCTCTCTCTCTGTCTCTCTGTCTCTCTCTCTCTCTCTCTCTCTCTCTCTCTCTAACATACACACACTATCTTTCTCTTCCATAGACACTGCTTCTCTTTGTCTTTCTTACCCACACACACCCTCTCTCATACACTCTTGAACAAGCTCTCTCTCTCTCTTGTGTTTATCTGTTTCTCTCTCTCCCTAACACACACACACACACACACTATCTTTCTCTTCCATAGACACTCCTTCTCATTGTCTTTCTTACCCACACACACCCTCTCTCATACACTCTTGTACAAGCTTTCTCTCTTGTGTTTACCTGTTTCTCTCTCTCTCTCTCTCTCTCTCTCTCTCTCTCTCTCTCTCTCTCTCTCTCTCTCTCTCTCTCTCTCTCCCTTTCTCTATCTATCTCTATCTCTGTATTCCTCTCTATCTATGTCTCTTCCTTTTTTATCTAATTTTTTCTTGATCTTATGTATTTTTCGCTTAACCATCATTAAATTTTAATAGAAATAAAAAAAAACTTCAACTATGATGAACCAATCTTGCACTTTAGAGTATTATGGAATAAATTTCCATACCATGCTTTCCATAAAAATTCGAGTGATAATTTTACGCTACAACAAAAAGTCAAAGCGCACAGGCCAAAATTTAAAATGTTTTTGACTCTTAAAACAAAACAAAACAAAACAAAACAAAACCGTGTTAGATCCAGAAGGTTCTACTGCAATATGAACAAAGAAGGTACTTGGGACCTTCTAAATTTCATATTGCAGAATTCATGAAGATGTACAAGGAGAGAAAAAAAGCAAGCGAATCAACGGAAAAAAAAAACGAATGAGATATGATTAAGTAGTTAATTTCACAGCGGATTTTTGTTATTTTAAGTAGATTTTAATTAAGACATTTATAATCTGGAAAGAAATATAACGATTTTCTCTTCAACAAGTCATAAAGCGTAATGATTAATCAATGCGCAAATTAAAAAATAAAAAAAAACCTTCCCCAGACACAATCTACAAGTGTGCTTTTTTGTACATGCCGGTAGTTTTAAGTATGTTGCATAAAAATTATATTTACTTATTTTTATTTTACAGGTACAAACTTATAAGTGTCGCTATTGGTGGCTCGGAAAGAAATTAACCGTTTCTAGAGCCATAGGTCGAAATTCCAGGAATTACAGAGTTTCAAAGAAAAAAAAGAAGCATACATGAGTTATTCATTATTTAAGGATTAACGTATTATGTAAAAATATTGCAAATATAAAAACAAGTGGATGAGAAAAAGCGAAGTAAATAGGTAAGCAACAACGGTTTGTCAAAGACACTTTTTTTTTTTCAACATTACTTTTAAGGTTCATCATAAATTATGTGTATTTGTTCAAATTTAAGGCAACAGTAACATTATAAGAAAATTCCAGTTTTGTCAGAGCACGAAAATTTAAAAAAAAAAAAATTAATCGAAGCAACAGTGGAAAAATTATGAAAATACAAAAAATTGAATAGTAGAACTGTGGGAAAAAATTGCGTTTAACAAGAAAAACACCACCTAAGTCAATTTATAAGGATAGGAAAAGAATAACACTGGTTAAAAAAATAAATCCTTAAAAGACAGAATGATTAAAAAGCTTTTTTGAAACAAATCTTTAAGAGCTTTCCATAAAATTATTGAGATATGTAATGGCTTCCAAATGATTTTTTGTAAAGAAGCGAAGTTAAGTTAAAATATAAATGCAGTGTAAAAACAGATCAATTAAGTACAACATATATATATATATATATATATATATATATATATATATATATATATATATAAAATAAATCAACTTCGGTTACAACTTACGTCAATATATAGTTAACAACCCAGCGTTTACTTTATTGTTACGGAACCTTTCACTTATTTTATTTTATTATTTTTTTTTATATCAAACTTCCTCTCCTACCAATATTTTTACTTGATATGTATCTGTCGCTTTTGGATATTGATCTTAGATAATTATTTAGCAATTTTCTCAATTCGTCCTGGTCAACAAAAAAAACAAAACAAACAAACAAACAAAAAAAAACTAAATTGGCACTCTACAATAAAACAATAGAACTTCATGTTATAACATATCCATCCTGATGGTGAGTTCCTTTATTCCCCTTTCATTTTCTCGCCGTTTCTTGTCTCCATATTTACAGTTCCGTAATGACTCTGAGCCTTCAGTTTAGGGCTGTTTGTCCGACACTCTCCAGATGTGTAGAGTTTATTATCATTTTAATGTTTATCCTCTTGAGATACGATGTTTATGCAGCTTGCTGAGATTTGATGGCGTTAAAGACGTGTTCTAGGAAAGTTCAATCTTACGTCCATAGAATCAAACGTTTGACTTTCAAAGATGTCCACGATTCCTTCAGACAGTTTCAACATACAGTTCCAGCATACTGCTGTATCAACAAGCTTCTTCATACATTACCATTATAATTATAGTTGCATTATAAAGTTCCATCATACAGTTCCATTACACAGTTCTTTTACACAATTCCGTTTCACTGTTCCATCAAACAGCTAGTTCCATTTTACAGTTCCAATTTTTTTGTAAAAGTAACTAGTTGACTATCACAGCTGACTTTCTTTTCATTATTTTAGAGTGGCCCTCCTTTTCAAAGCTTCTTTTTGCTCGGCAGAGAGTCCTGACTTCCGGAATGGGATGACCCAGAAGCGGAAGTCGATGGACGATCATCATGGTCCGGTCTGAACCCACTGGCTGTCACAACCTCCCTGCGGCCACGAACCTTTTTGAAGGATGGAAAAAAAATGTAGACTGAATGATCTGTTCTTTGTGGGTTATACGTGACAATAGCTTATAATATTCATATTACAGTAATAGTTATTCCACGAAATGTAGACTGAATGATCTGTTCTTTGTGGGTTATACATGACAATAGCTTATAATATTCATATTACAGTAATAATTATTTCACGAAATGTAGACTGAAAGATCTGTTCTTTGTAAATTACACATGACATAAGCCTATAATATTCATATTACAGTAATAATTATTCCACGAAATGTGGACTGAATGATCTGTTCTTTGTAAATTACACATGACATAAGCTGATATTTTTCATCCGCAGAAATAATGATATTATTTCACGAAAGTTGAAAAAAAAATTAGCCAGGCACGTAAGATTGTGCAAGGTGTGACGCCAGGAAAGGATCATTGGATGATGGCGGCCGGATTTCAACCTGGTAACTAAGAAGCTGTAAATCCAGCTCTGCTATGAACATTAGTTAAAATTTGTAACTAGTGCAACATCTTTGAAATATGCAACTGTTTAATATCAGGTTATTTGAAAAGTATTCCTAATTTACTATTTGTTTTGTTTTTATTCTTTATACTAATTTTTCTTTTAGTATTTTTGTTGTCTGTTGAAGTTATGCTGTTGGTATTTGTGTTGGGTTCTTCGTTTAACTTTATGATTTCAATTGCTGTATGTCGGGATCAAATTTTCGGAACGCACTTATTATAGCTTGCTTTCAGCACTTTATAAAACTTTTCTAAAATACTCCTTGCAAAGCTTCAAACAAATATTTTGGCTTGGCAAGGTAATATCGCTATTTTGGAAGACCGTTGAGATTTTTTTTTACCGTCTGATACTGCGAAGTCTACGATCAAGTAGTGTAAAAAGAAGAAGCAACCATTGAACTTACTATCTAACGTAACAAAGAGAAATATAAAAGAAAAGATACAAAACTGAACAGAACAAACTAATATGGTAAACGGTGAGTGAAATGTGCGTTCATTTATGGTATTTGTCTTTCAGATCGAGAGAGAAGCGCCTTCAGATATTATCTTATTCTTGAATAAAGTATCTTAAATTCTTGATCAATAATTAACTGTTGCTGGATACAAGATCTCGAAAAGCATAAAAAAAAACTCTCTTTGAATGGGAAAAGACCCTAGGAAAAAACTAAGTGATCCTGGTTTTATACGAATTATCAGCTAATTTTGCAGCTTCTAAACCTATTTACAGAGCTGTTTGAACTGCTTTATTTTATTTAGCTTCTAAGTAATGAATTCTGCAGGACAATGCATCTCTAAACACTTTTTCTAGTTGTAATTCAAACAATAGTCTTTGAATGGAATTAAAAACTTTGGAGTTAGCTGTTTTCCAGTGTTGCTTCGTCACTGTTATATTGCTATAATGTCTCACAACAAGAGGACTCTGTGCGAGGATATATATTCAGTGAACCAAGGTAAGTAACTCACCCTCGGCTGAGACCCCATGATATTCTCAATTCCTCGGGAACCTTTCTCCAGGGC
>JAWDGP010006959.1:210000-232500 GCA_033675545.1 Elysia crispata
ACGAGTGCTAGTTGTGTCTGGTATGAGGTGGCGAGAGTCTGGGAAAGGGCAAGTGTATATGGTATCAATATTCTTGTGCAGATGCCCAATGTTTTGTGTTGTTCTTACTAGTGCTAGTTGTGTCTGGTATCAGGTGGCGAGAGTCTGGGAAAGGACTAGTGTATATGGTATCAATATTCTTGTGCAGATGCCCAATGTCTTGTGTTGTTCTTACGAGTGCTAGTTGTGTCTGGTATGAGGTGGCGAGAGTCTGGGAAAGGGCAAGTGTATATGATATCAATATTCTTGTGCAGATGCCCAATGTTTTGTGTTGTTCTTACTAGTGCTAGTTTGTGTCTGGTGTGGGATGGTGAGAGTCTGGGAAAGGACTAGTGTATATGGTATCAATATTCTTGTGCAGATGCCCAATGTTTTGTGTTGTTCTTACTAGTGCTAGTTTGTGTCTGGTGTGGGATGGTGAGAGTCTAGTTAAGGATTAGAGAGAGAGAGAGATACAAACAGACAAAGATAGAAACATGCAGACAGAAAGATAGATAGACAGAGATAGAGAGAAAGACAAAGACATAGATAGACAAGCATATAATGTACAGATGTAAGTATTACAGCACAATATAAGGCAATCCCAAACTATCGACTCACTGGTTGATGGGTATCGAGATGGCGCTGAGAAACATCCACTGCCCGATGTAGTGGATGTACAGACGGATCCAGAAGATGACCAGCAGAAGGATGACCATTGCCCAGAACTGACGACTCCTCCACTGGGAGAGACCAAGCTCCGCGAAGAACTGGCGCACAATGTACCCGAGCTTCTCCCAGCCCTGCTGCTCCATTCGACCCTTGGTGCAAAACGGCCGTCTGGGGGAAAAGGGCGGGAAAAAAGGTTGCCTTGAGAGAGGGTAGGGTAGAGAGTTTCGGTTTTTATTCTCTAGTCGATCTTTGGAGCAAAATGGCCGTAATGGGATAGTGGGAAAACTGTGAATAGTATTCCAAAAAGGCATTTAGTTCATGGCCTTCTAATAAGCGTTTGAATTGAAAAGGATCTTTATAGAGATCAGGAAAGTACGGCACTAGATAAATTCTCGTATCTTAACGAGTCTGTTATACCTAGAAATATCTAGGTGTTTGGGATATGAACGATGCTTCCTAAAAAACATACAGGCCAAGTCACCGAAGTGAACTAACTGTTGCAGTAAGTGTAGGAATGAGCTGCATCATTTAACTTTTTGACAGAAAAAGACATAGAGACATTTTTTGTTGTGTAGGCCTGTAGCCTGAATTATATGTGCATTCTGGGTACAATTCTGTCCTAACTATGCCCAAAAGTTAAAAGAAATAGATCACGATAACTCAAACACGCAGAAATTTTGTTCACTCCGGTGACTTGGCCTCTACATATAGTATTTATGTTTATATTGAAAAATTGTCCAACCTAGTAGGAGAAGAACTTCACCTGACGAGTGCCACTCGGCACGAAACTTCGAAGTCGTGGATTAATAGGTAGGACAATTGTTTCAAAACACACCATGCTCCTTCATTGTCGAGCACTGTCTTTATTGTGTTGTTTGACACACAACTCTATATTGTTTAATACTTCAGTAAGCTTTACTGCAAAGTTTTTTAGCGCTCAACAACTTGAACTCACTGCACGCTGAACGTGTGTCTCTCCAGCTCCTCCAGCCTTGTGAGTTTTCTCTCCTTCTGCTTGGGAGCAAGGAGCTGCGTCTTGGGGAGCATGGAGAACATGTGCTTGAAGTAGACGTCCGCGGGGCTCGTTCGGTATCGCTGGTGGAGGGAGATGGCGGTGGGGTAATGACGTATCTTTGTTAACCTTCATAACAGAAGGATTGGTTTAGGATAAGGTATGGACATTTCAGAAGAATAGTCAGCTGATTTTGTTAAAATCCAAATCTATTTATAGATTCTTTGAAAATTCATTATCATTTAAGTCATACAATCATGTAAAAGATCGGCAGAGAAAGAATTCTCGCAAAACTGTGCATCTTAGGGCAATGTTTGGAGGAATTCTCATAAAGGATCTTTAAATAGATTTTGGATGTACTGCACATATTAGCTGATTTTCTTTACCAGAAAGATGAGAGGGGAAAACTAAATAATGTTTAGAGAAAATAAATGTGTATGTCTGGGTGATATAAGAAGTGAAAGACGATGGAAACTCAGCGGAAAGACCTGCTGCAAGAGAAGAAACATTTAGGTGAAACAAGAGAGAGAGCAAAGAGGAGGAAAAGCTACAGAAGTCATGCTGTTGGTCAAGAGCACGGACAGTTACAGTAACAAAAAACAGGGGCAGCAATGGGGGCAAAAAGGAGCAGCTCTAGGGGAAGCAAGAGGGGAAACTGTAGGGGGCAGCAGCAGGGGCAGTATTGCAGAAATTAAAGGGGCAGCAATAGGGGAAACTGCAGGGGCAGCAACAGGGACAGGAACAGGGGAAACGGTAGGGGAAGCTACAGGGGCAGAAAGAGAGGAAGCTACAGGGACAGCAACAGGGAAAGCAACAGAGGAAGCAATAGGAAAAACTACAGTGGAAGCTACAGGGGCAGCAACAGGAGCAGCAACAGGGGAAGCTACAGGGGCAGCTACAGGGGCAGCAAAAGGAAAGCAACAGGGGCAGCAACAGCGGAAGCTACAGGGGCAGCAACAGCGGAAGCTACAGGAGCAGCAACAGGGGAAGCTACAGGGGCAGCAACAGGAGCAGCAACAGGGGAAGCTACAGGGACAGCAACAGCGGAAGCTACAGGGCAGCAACAGCGGAAGCTACAGGAGCAGCAACAGGAGCAGCAACAGGGGAAGCTACAGGGGCAGCTACAGGGGCAGCAATAGGGGAAGCAACAGAGGAAACTACAGGGGCAGCAACAGCGGAAGCTACAGGGGCAGCAACAGCGGAAGCTACAGGGGCAGCAACAGCGGAAGCTACAGGGCAGCAACAGCGGAAGCTACAGGGGCAGCAACAGCGGAAGCTACAGGGGCAGCAACAAGGGAAGCAATAGGGAAAGCTACAGGGGCAGCAACAGGAGTAACACCATTGAAGCAAAGGCGGAATCTTTACGGACAGCAATAGGGGAAGCTACAGGGGCAGCAACAAGGGAAGCAATAGGGAAAGCTACAGGGGCAGCAACAGGAGTAACACCATTGAAGCAAAGGCGGAATCTTTACGGACAGCAATAGGGGAAGCTACAGGGGCAGCAACAGGAGTAACACCATTGAAGCAAAGGCGGAATCTTTACGGACAGCAATAGGGGAAGCTACAGGGGCAGAAAGAGAGGATGCAATAGGGAAAACTACAAGGGCATTAACAAGGGAAGCTGCAAGGGCAGCTACAGGGGCAGCATCTGGGAAAAATTGTGACTGTTATCTAATTCTACAGGAACACAGAAACAATGGTGAGAACTTGTAGAAATCAGAAAAAAATTACATTTAAAAAGAAAGTAGGAGAGGGGATGACCAAGACATTAACAGAGTCGCATTAACTGCACTGGAGCCGGAAAGAGAGAAGGACAATATTTAAATGGAAACAAACATTTGAAGTAACTTGTGGCAGAAAATATCTAAAGTAACTGTTGGCAGAAAATATCTGAAGTAACTGTTGGCAGAAAATATCTGAAGTAACTGTTGGCAGAAAATATCTGAAGTAACTGTTGGCAGAAAACATTTGAAGTAACTGAAGAGTCCAAAACAGACGTAGATAAAGGGAAAAAGAGTAAAATGAAAAAAAATTGGGGCCGACGCAAGAAAAGGCGTTGTGTAAGGGTCTTGGATCCACAGGAAACAACGTCCATAGCTAAGACATGCGCATTACGACACTTACTAAGAAGGAAGACCTTAACATCAAACTGTCGACAAATTCTGTCACAATTATATTAATCCCATAAAAATAAAGACTTTAAAAAATTAGTGCGAATTTTTTAGTTTTCTTTTTTTTTTTTTTTTTTTTTTTAATTGAATAACTAGGATTATTTTTAACCTCAGCGCAGTATACCTCTAAGGTTAGAATGATAGACTGACAATAGAAATGTCGCGGGTTCGAACCTTGACTGAGATCACTGCTGGTCGATTGGGGAGATTTTAACTTCAGTTTTGGCTCGAGGAAGAAGCTGCAATTTTTCGGGATTTTTGAAAGTTAAGACTGTTATAACAGCGTAAGAAATCCCAGACGAGCACAGAGCACAAGGTTTACCTTGTAGAACACTCCAGCCATGCCTTTCACTGGTTTCATCTCTTTCTCTCTCCTGAATGCCTCCGCTTCTTTTCTGTCCATTGCTTCTTCTGTCTTCTCGTCCTCCAGATCACTGTCTGTCTCGCTGTCTGGCAGTTGAAGCTTTTTCAGATCTTTCTGGAAAACCCTGCTCTGGGCAGCGGAAGGCATCTTCTTTCTCGTCTTTGGTTGTCCGTCCTGGGGGACATGGGAGGTTAAAACTGGTGTCAGTCTAACTCGAAGTCTCTCTTTCTCTCTCACTGACACTCTATACATGGGGGACATGGGAGGTTAAAACTGGTGTCAGTCTAACTCGAAGTCTCTCTTTCTCTCTCACTGGCACTCTATACATGGGGGACATGAGAGGTTAAAACTGGTGTCAGCCTAACTCGAAGTCTCTTTTTCTCTCTCACTGACACTCTATACATGGGAGACATGGGAGGTTAAAACTGGTGTCAGTCTAACTCGAAGTCTCTCTTTCTCTCTCACTGACACTCTATACATGGGGGACATGGGAGGTTAAAACTGGTGTCAGTCTAACTCGAAGTCTCTCTTTCTCTCTCACTGACACTCTATACATGGGGGACATGAGAGGTTAAAACTGGTGTCAGCCTAACTCGAAGTCTCTTTTTCTCTTTCACTGACAATCTATACATGGGAGACATGGGAGGTTAAAACTGGTGTCAGTCTAACTCGAAGTCTCTCTTTCTCTCTCACTGACACTCTATACATGGGGGACATGGGAGGTTAAAACTGGTGTCAGCCTAACTCGAAGTCTCTCTTTCTCTCTCACTGACTCTCTATACATGGGGGACATGGGAGGTTAAAACTGGTGTCAGTCTAACTCGAAGTCTCTCTTTCTCTCTCACTGACACTCTATAGATCTTTGGTTGTCCGTCTTGGGGGACCTGGGAGGTTAAAACTGGTGTCAGCCTAACTCGAAGTCTCTCTTTCTCTCTCACTGACACTCTATACATGGGGGACATGGGAGGTTAAAACTGGTGTCAGCCTAACTCGAAGTCTCTCTTTCTCTCTCACTGACACTCTATACTTCTTTGGGTATAGATTTGAATGTGTCTCTGTCTCTTTCTCTGTCTGTCTGTCTCTTTCTTTCTTTTTTTTTTTTTTCTTTAACGCTTTCTCCCTTATTTTTATAATTTTCCTTCCACCCTTTGTTTTTTGCCTCTTTTTCTTTCTAGTTCTTCTTTCTCACTCTCTCTTCTTTTTTTCTGACACTTTCTCTATAACATTTTCTCACCCGCTTTATGCAACAGGCTTTTCTACCTTTTTTTCAATTGTATTTCTTCTTCCTCATCTCTTTTCGGAGACCCGAAGAAAGAATAACAAAATGTAAAGAAGACCATCAATCATACATAAATGCTTCATATATGTATAAATACTATGAATCATTGTGTATTCTTAACGATCCAGGGAACAATACTGACCGTTACACTTGAGTCCATCTTGACCCTTGGTGCGACGACCAGGGATCTGTCCGAAACCGACGCAGGGCTGCCTGCAGTCAAGCGATTGAGGCTGAAGATAGAAGAAGAGCACAAATCTCGAAATTATAATGACCATTGCCTACAGAAGATAACCCCACCCTCTCCCCCTTCTCTCACTTAAAAAGAGTTAACCGGAGCCGAGTCCGTTTTGTATTTTCAAGATATGTCAAGGTCATTTAGGACTTGACGTCATCTAGCGAAAGTCCTGGCATGTTAAACGAACTAAATCAATCGAAGACGCAATCAAAGGACAGTAAAGTCAATATCTTTGGCTGCTCTAATGTCATTTCCTTCTATTATGATCCACATGGAAGATTAATGCTCCATACGAAACAGGATCAAACACCTCCGCAATTTTAGAAAACTTACCCAAGGGGAATAAGCAAAAAAAAATCATTGACGTTAAATACTCTTAAGGGGCTATGTACCCTTATTAAAGCTTTAAGATCAACAGGCATCTTTAGTTTTTATTTTTGTGACGGATGTTTCTGACTCCTCCCACCCACTCCCCCTCACTTTTTTTAAAGAAGAAAAGATGGATAAAATATAGAAAATAACTAGTAGATCTATGTAAGAAAAAAACCACGAAAATAAATTGCATATTATTATTGTAGTTGGCCAACAAATATTTCTGCCTTAAGATAGAATAGCTTGGTTCGTGTAAATTGTATCCTTTAAATTTTGGGACTCAAAATATTTTGCATAATGAGCTCACCCATGGCTAGACCCCGCCTCCATACTGACGTCACCACTTGACCCCGCCTCTGGCTCCTCCCCGTCCCTTGTCTCCTCCCATCCAGTCTGCACACGGTCAGGGTATCCAGTGAGGCCAGAGCTAAACTGGAGCTCCACCTCGTATTCCTTCTGTCCAGCAAAGTATCTAAAGAAAATAATTTCAGGAAATACATGGCCATATCGCCAGGGAAAAAAACTAACAAAAAAATAAAAATGAATAAGAATATAACTAATTCATAAATAAACATTAAATTTTGATTATTATGAAATAAATGAAAAAAATGATTTGAAGAAATAAAATAAAACTTTGATAAATTTCTACGGCTACATTACAGGTTCTTTCCTTTCTTACTCTAAGAGAGCAAGTATGTCGTGTATTAGTCTCAGAATACGTTATTTTTCTGTTTAATTATAAGACAAACTTTTTTTTTCACCTTTGTTCTCTCCTGCTGCCATCCTCAAATCCGTGTTCCACTCCACCACCCACACACCCTCCCCTCCTTTCTTTGAACACTTCTTCAAGCCCTCCACTACATCCTTAACTACCTTTCCACAATTTTTTCCCTAGCCGTAATTTTTATTTTTTAGAAACAAGTTTGTATCATTATGAAATAGGGTAGTTTACCTGGGCAGTTTGATGATGTCAAAGTAAAGGTTACACATCCAGTGGTCAAGGTCGGAGGCGATGAGCTCCTCGATTTTCTCGTGCTTGTCGATCTCGGGGTCCATGGGGCCGCGGAGAAACGGACAGCGATAGCTGGACACAACCGAGACACAGCTGGGTTATTTATAGACACAGTGTCGTATCTGTCTACATAGCAATGGCTTTCATAAAGTATTAAACCGATGGTGCTCAGAAGTTTGATGACGTCACGTGCTATACCTTTTTTTTCATTGCATATAGGTTTTATGGCGTCACGTATGTCATCTTTATGGCCGTTTATACAAGTTTTATGACGTCACATACATCACCTTTATTATGCGGTGCACATAAGTTTTAACACGACATGTACATCGCCTCTATTGCCTTGCAAGCTAAATTTATTAAAAAAAAATTTAAAAAAAAACACCAAAAGTATACAATTGCACAGACTTCTACACTGATCATAAAGTAGACATCTGTATAGCCTCCTAGCCTGCACTCTAATTGTGCAGCCTCATAGTCTACACTTGAAGTATACAGGCGTGTAGCTTCCTAGCCTACACTCAAAGTATACTATTGTATAGCTTCATAGCATAATCTTAAAGTATACATTTGAATAGTCTCCTACCTACACTTGAAGTGTATAATATTGTATAGCAACCTTTCTTAAACTCAAAGTATAGATTTGTATAGCTTCTTGCCTATACCCTCAGTATAGACTGGTGTAGCTTCCTAGCCTACTATTTAATTATACAATCGTTTTAGCTTCCTAGCCTACTATTTAAGTATACAATCGTTGTAGTTCCAAGCCTACTATTTAATTATACAATCGTTATAGCTTCCAAGCCTACTATTTAAGTATACAATCGTTGTAGCTTCCAAGCCTACTATTTAAGTATACAATCGTTGTAGCTTCCAAGCCTACTATTTAAGTATACAATCGTTATAGCTTCCAAGCCTACTATTTAAGTATACAATCGTTATAGCTTCCAAGCCTACTATTTAAGTATACAATCGTTATAGCTTCCAAGCCTACTATTTAAGTATACAATCGTTATAGCTTCCAAGCCTACTATTTAAGTATACAATCGTTATAGCTTCCAAGCCTACTATTTAAGTATACAATCGTTATAGCTTCCAAGCCTCACCGCCCTTCCACGATGTCAAACTGCGCGTCACAAACAGGGAAGCAGCCCCAGGCGAGGATGTGGTCAGTGTTGACCACTGAGCCTCTGAGCAGGAACAGCTCAAACATGACCACCATCCCTGGTCGAAGGTGTTTCTTGGGCGGCAATACTGTAAACACGCTCTGCTCCAGCTGGGGTCAAAAACAGATGGGCGATAGTGGGGTTAGGCGCTTTGTAGATAGGTTATTGACTATTCGATATTCTAGTTGATTGGTTGATTGGTTGATTGATTGATTGATTGGTTAAAGAATTGATTGATTGGTGGAGTAACTGATTATTAGTAGCTTCATCTATTTATTCATTAATTCATTGTTTGAGTCACTGATTAATTTTAGATTGATTGAATGAATGATTGATTGTGAGGAGTGACTGATTATTGATAGATTGGTTGATTGATTGATCCATGAACGATTCATTAATTGTTGGAGTGGCTGGTTATTGGTGGGTTGGTTAATTGTTGGGGCGATTAATAGGTTGACAAAAATGGGTTTCTGGATCAACCTTCAATTGATGGATAAGAGCATTGGTTGTTGGATAGATTGACAGGCTGAAGGATTAACGTAATTCAGTCATCATTTTATTTATTGATAGGATTTATTGGTACCTAGGTTAAATAACTGACCAATTTGTAGATTGGTTGAAAGATTGATTGATTGATTGATTGAATGAGTGAGCAAATGAGTTATGAGATGATTAATATCCTAATTCTTTCTTCGATCGACGCTTGTACGATTGTAAACGATGAATCTTATAAGGCATGCTGGAAATGGAGGTATCCACCAAGGTGTAACACATACTAGAATATAAGATATGACAGGATTAATTTTTTCGCTGATTGGTTGGTTCGTTTTTTTTTTTTTTGTTTTTTTTTTTTGTAATTCATTCCTTTGTTCGGTGGTTTATAAATTCTTGTTCCAATAGTTTGTTGTGATATAATAAATATGAAAATATTAACAATTTGAAAAAAAAAACGGCTCTTAGTACTTCACTGACTATTTGGTTCACTGTAGTATTTGTAAAGATTTCACCGATTTATACATTGCGATGACGTTTTTCGATATTACATAGGATTAGCCATGGCTATTCGATACACTGCTCGTCCTTGAAATTTCAAAGCTCATTATTTTGTACGAGGTTGAAACTTTAGGTCCATTCCTCTTTTCCTATCTCTTACTGGCCCAATCCTCTTTTCCTATATCGTAATGATCTAACCTCAGCTAGTCCTCTTAGACATTCCGTGTGTCACTCACCTTCATTTCAAAATTGTAAAAATTTCCCTCGTGGAACAAGGGCAAGGTCGCGCTCCCCCACTGCTGACCTTTCAACCTTGACCAGCGCATGGCGTGACCCCCAATACGGTCGTACAAGGACACCATGAGGACGTAACGTCCAGCAGGACATTTGTCCTTAATGCCTCGGAGACATTTTAGTTTGATCTGGAAGATGGATGTCAGGATAGCAAAAGAGCGGCGGTTATTTATTTATTTTAGATAACATTAAACCTCTTTAGAGCTTTCCTTCATAAAACATCCTGAAGTCTCAATAGACATTTCTGCGATCAGGGTTATCTCAATGTTTAGTTTTAGAAGCAAAACAGGAAAACAGCAATGAGTGTGTGATTCCTGTCCAAAGTTTTTTTTTTATTATTGTTACAAAGAATAAAGTAAAAATATCTTTTGGTTTCTTAAACAACAAGAAATTACGTTGCTGAAAACTATTGGTTTTTAACCTTTTAATCCGCAAACTTTGAATATGAGTAGTTAAAAGATTGACAGCAATATTGGTCATTTAATACGCAGAGAAGAACTAATATAATTTATATGGGCGTGCACATTTATGAATCTGATGCATAATGATTAATGGCACTTTTGCTGCTTTTTGCTGAATTTGTCCAAAATATAAAAAGATGAAGAAAAAAAGGTGCATTTTCATAACTTATGGTTCTCAGGATGAGTAAGTAATATTCGTCTTTTTATTTTATTTTTTTTAGTCTTTTTTTTGTTTTGTTTTATTTTGTTCTGTTTTTTTTTCTGTTGCTTTTTTATGTTTGTTTTCAAATCAAAGTGCAGTTGTTTTTAATCAATTGTTAGTAGAATTATATCAATAAATGTAACTTAACATATCATAATGTAATTCTGAACCGATCAAAGAGAAACAATCGATGAAATGTGTCCACCTCTGAGACAACGCTAGCTTCCCCCATACCTGTACTGGCTGAGGTGTCTCGTCCCAGTCGACCTGCCACCTCCGACCTTTGCTCCCTGCATACTGACCTTCAGAGTGCATCAGGTCACCGTAGAATGTCTGAGTGGATAGGTAGGAAAATATAAATAAACCAAAGAAAAGATGAAAACCAATACCGCTATACATTTCGTCAGAATACATGTTAAAGATATCTCAATAGTTTGTGCAACTACCACGGCAATGAATTATTATTTTTGATAATATTTTGGGAGTCAAGCATGAGTGTGTATTGTTTTCAACGGATCTCGATAAAACCATAGAAACTTCCAGGTCGCTCGAGGTAAAATTATACAAATAGCGAAGAGGCGGCTGTGTCAGCATTGTCTCCCAGTGTTTGCTGTTGCTGCTTCGACAGTTTTATCTGGTGAGACCGGGAAACCCCACATTGATATTCTTCTGCTCTTTTAGAATGTCAAATACCGGGTCCATACTCTGCATAATTGAAGGATGGACATAAATAGAACCTAAAATAGAAAATTAGCCTATGCCAGGCATGTCCAAAGCTCGGTCCTCGAACCAAATGCGGCGCGTGTTCAAATCTACACTGGCTCGAAGCTTCTGTCATATAATCAATGATAATTTAACGTTAATTGTTAAAAAAAATTCAGCGCGAATGGTCGGCCCACACGCCTTTTCATATCACCAACTCTGGACCTCTTTGCGAAAAAGTTAGGACATCCCTGGCCTAGGCCATAAGTCTTAAAATAAGAAACAGATTGAAAACCTTTTAAAAAGCTGAAATCTTTGCTATTACTTTGCCCACGCACTTATTCTATTTTCTCTACCGTTTTATCAAATCAGAGATGTCATTGCATAAGAAAGTTCAATATCTGCAGTCGGTGTTGGAGTTGAATCCTACACTGCTTCCAACTTACGACGTCCAGTGGGTGGCAGCGTAAGAGCCTTCGTCGCTTTGTTGAAAAGTTACCATAAAGCCTTGCCGACAGGCGCATCCAGTCCTCAGAACGCAAAAAGACTGTCCTTGGTTCCGTTTTAAGGGTCGCAGAGTGTTTTTTGCGTTTAGTTATGATCAAGACAATAATATACCAGGTATTTCAAATTTTCTTAAACACTGGAATAATATTTATGATAGCATTTAACGTATAAATGTAGTTGTATTCATCATAGCCCGGTCAATATTGACCTCCAAGAAGCTCTAGATCTCAGAACATGTTATGGCCAGCCCTACAACCTTGGCCTTGATACCGACCTTGACCTCGCCCTTTCTTCTCTCGAGGACGCTGATAAGCTGAGACTCGGCCCTCAGGAAGCCTCGGTGGAGGCGGTCCATCAGCAGCTTCTCGCGCTGCCGGAGTTGTTCCTGAGGATAGAGAGAGAGAGAGAGAGACGGAGAGAGGCGAAGAGTAAGAGGGAGGACAAGTGTGTGAGGTGATCGGCTGGGGAGGAGGGAGTTCTTTGTCTATCATTATGGTCGTTAGTCTATCTCTGGTTCTGTTCCCGACTCTCACGCTCTCTCTCTCTCTCTCTCTCTCTCTCTCTCTCTCTCTCTCTCTCTCTCTCTCTCTCTCTCTCTCTTTATTCCTATTCTCTCTCGTACGGCATTTATCTTTTTCTCTAATTCTCTAACTCTCTGATTCTCGCATGCTGTTTCTATCACTCTGATTTCTCGTTTATTTTCCTTCTTCATCACCCTACCTCTATCAATTTTAAGAACCCTCTCTCTTTATGTACCTCTCTCTCTCACTCGCTCTCTCTCTCTCTCTCTCTCTCTCTCTCTCTCTCTTCTCCTCTTTCTCTATCTCTATCTATCTTTCTCTCTCACTCGCTCTCTCTCTCTCTCTCTCTCTCTCTCTCTCTCTCTCTCTCTCTCTCTCTCTCTCTCTCTCTCTCTCTTTCATATCTCGCTTTCATTCCCCATTTCCCCTATACTTTATTGCGCACAAATGGTTCCTCCCACCTCTCTCTCTCTCTCTCTCTCTCTCTCTCTCTCTCTCTCTCTCTCTCTCTCTCTCTCTCTCTCTCTCATAACTCGCTTTCATTCCCCATTTCCCCTATACTTTATTGCGCACAAATGATTCCTCCCACCTCTCTCCTCTCCAGAAACTCCCTCTTTTCTCGCAACAGCTGCGCCAGTCTTGCCCTCGCCGCTTCCTCTCGGGCTAGCAGCCTCTCCTCCCTGTTCCTCTCCCTCTCTGCCTCCTGGCCCAGGTACTTCACGTGCTCGTCTCGGAGGCGCCTCTCCTCCTCCTGGACCTCCTCGAGGGAGATGCTGCCAAGGAGGACAACCTCGTCCTTGACCCCAGCCTCGAAATCGGCGAGGTACGACTGGAGCTCCTCTTCTTCTATCTGAACGCGGAGGTCTGGAGAAAGAGCAGCAAAATGTTGAAGACAAAAGGAGACAGAAGGAGAGAGAGTATGGGGCAAAAAGATAAAGAGAGAAGGAGGTAGGGAAAGTATGGACAAAAAGATAAAGACAGAAGAAGGAAGGAAAGTATCGAACAAAAAAAAATAAAGACAGAAGAACGCAGGGAAGTTTAGGGCAAAAAAATATAAAGACAGAGGGGGGGAGGGAGGTATGGGGCAAAAATGAGCGTGAGAAAAAGTAGAGAGAGGATGATAAAAGATGAAAAGAATGGAACTGATGATCACGTAAAAATTTAAAGCATTATGAAATAATCACCATATATTTTATTAATCATTGACAATCTGTTTGTTTGTTTTGTTTTGTTTTGTTTATTCGTTCGTTTGTTCTGTAAGCTCAATATGTTATCAAATTGTAGTAACTTCTCAAAACTGTGTTTCGCTCTTAAAAAGATTTGATCTATAAACAAAACCTTCAGACAAACTTTCTATAGCAGTACATTTTCGTACAATTATAGGAAAAAAACATCAGATCTGTAAAAGTTTCAAACCAGCACCTTCTTGGCAAACCCATAGTCTTTTAACCGATCACAGTTCATCGGAAAAGGAAGTCAATTTTTTTCAGCTCACCGTCAATTTTCTTGTAGATGCCTGCCTTGTCTTGCTGGGTGCCCAGGTTGGCGGCGTGTTCTTTGATCACCTGAATGTCCTCGTGTTCCTGGCGCAGGGTCTCCAGCAGTTGAAGCATGTCGGGGGCCGATTCTTGGCCCGACGGGGGCGCTAAAGACGTGGGGGAGGGGTTACGATAAGTGAGGTCAATGTAGGGAAGATAGATTAGCGGAATCATACCGTAAGTTTACCAGGTTTAAAAGGAAAAGATGAAGGGTAAGATTGTAAGAGGGCGGGGTAGGGGGTAGAAATACAGCATGAAGAGACAAAAAAGAAGATAGTAGATGATAAGGATAGAAAGGGAGGGAGACAGTTGGGGACAGAGAGGGAAGAGAGAGAGAGAGAGAGAGAGAGAGAGAGAGAGAGAGAGAGACAGACAGACAGACAGACAGACAGACAGACAGACAGACAGACAGACAGACAGAGACAGAGAGAGAAAAGAAAAAAGTAGGTAAAGAAAAACTTAAGTGACAAATGAAAAAGCTGATGAAAGAAATAGAAGGAAGAAAAAAAATAGAGGGAAGGGACATGTAAGAATAAAAGGAAAGTGGTAAAAAGTGTGGAATGAGAGATATAATATATATATATTGAAACAATTGACAGAAAGAATGAATGTATAGAAATGCCACAATTTTTTAAAATATAGTATTAAATTATGCATTCTGAAATAAACGGTAAAGAGTTTACCATACGGTAATTGACTCTGATATAAATTGCTTTTTAAAAACCAATAATTGTGCTATATGATTATAACGCGAGTGTTAATATCTCACAGTATTGAAAAAGAGAAGATAACAGCAACTCGAGAAATATCAGTTCCGTATTAAAAATAATGAAAAAAAATTTCTTCCCTGGTTACCTTGAATACGTGCGAGAAATATGAATCAACACAATAATTATTTAACCTGATCAAATCCCCCCTAAAATGTATTTGTCGTATGAATCATACATACAGTTTCAGTAGCACTGGAATCAGAATATTGGTATGGTATAATTCAGAGATTAAGTGTTGTTTCACACCTTGAGATATATATTTTGGAGGCTTCTTAAAAAAAAAAATAAAGCAAAAAAACATAATTTTTCAAAAGCTAAACCCGTGGCTTCACGAAGAGAAAGGAGTTTGGGGCTAGGTCTACTGACCAACACTTTCAACGACTGGGTTGTCCTCTTCCATGTTTACTTCTGCTTCCTGGTTGGCGTCAGCTGTTGTAGCCTAGAAACAACAACAACAAAAACAGAAAAAGAACAAATTGATTTTATAATACAAGAAATGGTAAAAACGCATTGCATTAAAATTCTTTTCTTGACAGAGGCATAATTATGTAGATGAGGCTTTTAAGAAACTATTCAAAACGCATTTGTTACACCCCCTTGTGTGGTTAGATGTTTTCAAATGAATGAACGGTTTTTTCTGGGTTTTTTTTTTATTGTGTTTCAAGGAATCATGCAATGCGCATACCAGAAACTGATGAAAAGGTTCGTGTAAGTGTGTGTGTGTGTGTGTGTGTGTGTGGCGATTTCTATTCCCGAAGTCAAATAAAGTTTGGTGTGATTCATAATATGGACCTCCCGCAACTGTTGTTCTCAGTCCGTTACAAGAGAAACACCGCCTAATCTGCATGGCAAGATATATAAGGGGAGCTTACTCTCCTAAGTATCATAGTATACTGATACCATGTGAGGCAATATATCTTAGCCAGACATCTACTAATCTAGGGGTAGTGTGGGATCACCACTTTAGCATCAGCAGGTCACAAGTAATTTCAACAACTCTTCCCTCCCTCCCCCTTTCCCCCCTCAAAAACTGATTATTTTTCAAAGGTTAAAAATATAATACGGATATTTTTGGAAATTTTTGTGAGAATGAAAACCTATAAGTTGACCTTTTTGAGGATATTTCAATTTTGGAAAAAAATCCAGTCTAGATCCAAATTTAACTTTGATTGCCGAGTAAGCCTCGTGGCGTCTGGCTACCGGCAGGTGTGCAGAGAATGAGACAGAAAAATATCATAAGAGGAAGCTAAGGGTTCAGATCAGTCAATAAACTGTAAAACTAAACGGCATTTTATAAGACTGCTTCAAAACACAATGCAAACGCATGCGCAATCGAATCAGGAAAGAATGCGGCAAGTGACACCATGTGTGAGATAATCGAGGCCCAATTCATCTATAGAACATTCAAAATTGTGGTTTAGTTCTAAGAGAAACCATGGACCTTCATCAGTTGAAGAAAAGTCAAAACACTACTCCAAATTAAAGTTCGTCCGCTGTTACTTTGTCGTTATGTTTGACAAATCTCATAAAACATTCACATTCAGTCACAGTCCGTTGTCTTGAAATAAATGCAATGTGAAAATACATTCTTATCAACAGTGTGTTTTTCACTACGAAGTTAAAATACGCCTTCTAAAACTTAACATAATGCTTTTACATTTTTTTAACGAAAACGTTTTTTCTCTAGACTCAAGAGATTATAAACTTTCAATTTTGCAATTGTAAAAACAAAACAAAAAAAGAAAGTGAAAGTGAAAGTGAAAGTGAAAGTACTCACAGTTCCGGGAATCAAAGTAGCTTCGTTTGGTTCTGGTGACAGAAGATCTTCCTGACCGCTGTCCGGTTGGTCCAGCAGACCGTCCGCCATTGTGGTTCAGGGAGACACACCCTGTAGACTGATACACAGGTGTTTGGTTCACACGGTTCTTAAGGTTGAGGTGTGTTTCTAAAGAAATAAAATAATATTCATAGTAACATCAATACTAATACTGATAATGATAATTATAATAATAATAATAATAATAATAATAATAATAATAATAATAATAATAATAATAATAATAATAATAATAATAATAATAATAATAATAATAATAAGAATAAGAAGAAGAAGAAGAAGAAGAAGAAGAAGAAGAAGAAGAAGAAGAAGAAGAAGAAGAAGAAGAAGAAGAAGAAGAAGAAGAAGAAGAAGAAGAAGAAGGAGGAGGAGGAGGAGGAAGAGGAGGAGGAGGAGGAGGAGGAGGAGAAGAAGAAGAAGAAGAAGAAGAAGAAGAAGAAGAAGAAGAAGAAGAAGAAGAAGAAGAAGAAGAAGGAGGAGGAGGAGTAGGAGGAGGAGGAGCAGTAGAAGAAGAAGAAGAAGAAGAAGAAGAAGAAGAAGAAGAAGAAGAAGAAGAAGAAGAAGAAGAATAAGAAGAAGAAGAAGAAGAAGAAGAAGAAGAAGAAGAAGAAGAAGAAGAAGAAGAAGAAGAAGAAGAAGAAGAAGGAGAAGGAGGGGGAGGAGTAGGAGGAGGAGGAGGATGATGAGAAGAAGAAGAAGAAGAAGAAGAAGAAGAAGAAGAAGAAGAAGAAGAAGAAGAAGAAGGAGGAGGAGGAGGAGGAGGAGGAGGAGGAGGAGGAGGAGGAGGAGGAGGAGAAGAAGAAGAAGAAGAAGAAGAAGAAGAAGAAGAAGAAGAAGAAGAAGAAGAAGAAGAAGAAGAAGAAGAAGAAGAAGAAGAAGAGTTATTAATAATGTAGACTTTGCAATGAAGACAGTCTGTAAATTTCCTACGTACATTGTTTCTCTTTGCTTTTACAATAAATCATAAAATTTTCAACAATATTCAATATTGATTTATTCCTTTTTTTTTTGCATATTCTGTTGTATATTATGACATATTTGAAAACAAAGAAGAGGTACGTATTCATGTTGATAAATTTCCATTCACTTCAACTTACGACAAGGCTTTTGGAAAGTCTATAGTTTACTTTGAAACTGTCAATGTAAACTTTCAAGTTAAAATATATTAACTTCTGCCCGTGAGGTGTTTTTTTTTTTCGTTTTAATTATCCTTTTAACTGTGAATGCAATACTTTTTTCCTACAGAGGTTAATAATTACGCACCAATAATTTTAAAAACATTTTGGATGTGCTAGAAGCGTCAATATCCTATATTCCTGCTTGAATGTTTTATTCCGAATGGCGGATTTAGAAAGGTTTACAGCCTTATCGGATTGTATTTTAACATCAACCATAGATCAAATATGTCTGTCTGTCTCTATCTATCTACATATCCCTCTTTCTGTCTCTCTCTCTCTCTTTCTCTCTCTATCTATCTACATATCCCTCTCTCTGTCTCTATCTCTCTCTCTCTCTCTCTCTCTCTCTATCTCTATCTCTCTTTCAATTTTCTATGTCTCCATGAGCTATCCTGATCTTTCTGTCTACGCAGTTTTTATCTATCACTCCCCCCCTTCCTTACCCAGCCTCTTAAGTTTTCTCATACATAGACCTGATTAAAAAATCATAAACATTCTTGATTATAGGTTTACGTCTGTCTTAACGTAAAAACTGTATATATTCTAATTCAGATCTTATACATAAAAAGAAACACAAATAAATTATTATTCTCGGTGATTTTTTTTGTAATTGTCTATTAGTCTTACAATTGAGAAATAAAGAGAAAACTTATAACAAATCAAAACTCATTATTACCTGATCTCCTACGAAAATTATTGGGTGAAACTCGTTTAGATCCTCGATATTTTGATTTTACAGGAAAAGAACAGTTTCTAGAATAAAATGGAAAAAAAAGTTCCTTCTCAAGCTTTAGCTTTATACTTGTGGACCACAAGCTTTGAAATAAGGAATGTAGAAGTCAATCCTTTACCGTCACAGACAACAACTGTCAAAAACAAAGACACAGCAGCCAAAGCGCGTCAGAGGGCACTTGGCACTGGGCCATATCCCATAGTTGAACTAGCAGGCCTGGTCACCTGCATTGTCTGGGTATTGATTTATTGGGTTCTGCTCAGCCCTGTTCGATCTGGAACAAAACAAGGCCTCGCAGCCAACGGACTTAGGAGACTTAATTAAATCACATCGGGTAGAAAGAACAACGGCCTTGCTGGAGGATCGCACCCAACGGACTTAGGAGACGGATATAAATGGCACTGTGTGGACCGACGGCCCCGCTGCTATAGATCGCTCTATGCACTGCTGCATCCACTGTGTGGCACGCTACACGGGCAAGCCACACAAGAACCGTTGTTTTCTTTTCTGCTCTTTCCAAGCCGCCGCATATCGCCCGCCTCAAAGCATAAGTAAAAGATAGCTACAAATGTAGGTCCAGAACGAAAGAACCTATGGATATGTATGGCTACATTAAAAATACGTATTTATTGAAGTGATATTTAAGTTCTGCTCTGCGCATTAGAAATAGCATAGAAAATCACGCCCTGTCTGAAAACACATTCCACCATTCACACGATTCAAAATTTTCCCAACATACTAGTTTTTGCTATATGCTCTGAAATTGATGAAGATCAAACAATTTTAACAAAGAAGGCCTTTGAAATGGGTATTACAATTCAAAGAAATTTATCAAAATTCATTCACATGATTTTGCATGTTGTATGAATGTAAGTTGCGAGTCATACTATCTGAACAGAACCAATAAAGTCGAGATAATTACATTCAATCCAAACCTTTCCACTAGCCCGAGATCTGGTCGTCTATATCTCTATAGAGAGGAATTCGATTTTTAAGATACGATCTTAATTTTTTTTTAAATAATCTAGTTCTAAATATGTTCTGTTGGTATATATTTTCTTATTACAATATCAACATGAGTTCTGATGCTGATCAATCTAGAGTCTCACTCTAGACTAAGAAGCGAAATGGAGTGATGGAATTTCTAGATGTTGGCTAACTTCTATCAGACACCAGGCTTTGCATAAGCCTTTTTAAAGTTCACGAGTAGTAACTAGCGATTAAAAATGTTGCCAGACGTGTATAAAAAAAAAAAAGATACTGAAGCTGAAGTCCATTTACATTTGAATTAAGTGTGTTCATTAGCAGGCCTAGATTGTGTTCATTAGTAGTTAATTAGCTAAATTAAATTAACATACAGAACTAGATTTTAGGCCTAGGTACAGATCTATCCCTATTACAAAACAATTCCTTTGTCCCTCTAGCCAGATTTGATTGAAAAGGAATAAAGCAGAAACGAACTTACTCTATACATGGTCTGATTACCAGTATTTAAATCGGTATCAGTCACGTTCACAGAAGAAATCTTCTTTGAAAGAGCTAGAGACTCACCGCTGGTTTTGCTCTCAAGAGTAAAATACTTCCTAGATCTGGTCGGCCATTTTCAAACGTTTCCATGTGACAACGAAAAGGGCAGTTACTCTGGAATAAGATGTACTGAGATTGATAAGTTCTACCCCTTCGATCTTGTTCATTCATGCAAAGACTTCATTAATATAATATATATTTTTTTAAAGCTCTGCTTTCGTTTTTTTTTTTCGCTTTAATTGTCATTCCGAATTTAAAAAAGAAACATTAAGTAATTAACAGACTAACAAATAGTCCAAAAGAAATTTAACTGAGTGTTAATGGATCAGTAAAAAAAATATAAAAGAAATATGCTTTAAAAAAATAATAATACAAAATCATAATTTGATAGAACTAATAGATGTTGATGAAAATTACCGACTATATGTTTAGTTTTCAAATTTAGGAAAGAAAAACATGACGAAGTATATTAGTCGTAAAACAAATGGTGATGATGATGATGATGATGATGATGGTTGTGTGATTGGTGGTGAAGATAATGATGATGATGATTGTGGTGATGGTAGTGAGGATGATGGTGATGATTACGATGATAAAGGGGATGATGATGACAATGATGGTAACTTGACAAAATAATTTTTTTTAATGCTAAAAGGTTCCTCATAAAATACAACACGGCAAATCTCATTTCCTACTAATCATTTTTTTCTCCGATGCTTGAGAAGAGTCCAAACTCCTCAATGGTATTGAAACGGCTTTATTCATTCCTGGACTTGCGGTACTTGGGGTTGAGAAGAGTCCAAACTCCTCAATGGTATTGAAACGGCTTTATTCATTCCTGGACTTGCGGTACTTGGGGTTGAGAAGAGTCCTAACTCCTCAATGGTATTAAATCGGGTTTATTCATTCCTGGACTTGCGGTACTTGGGGTTGAGAAGAGTCCTAACTCCTCAATGGTATTGAAACGGCTTTATTCATTCCTGGACTTGCGGTACTTGGGGTTGAGAAGAGTCCTAACTCCTCAATGGTATTGAAACGGCTTTATTCATTCCTGGACTTCCGGTACTTGGGGTTGAGTTCCTGGACTTGCGGTACTTGGTGTTGAGAAGAGTCCTAACTCCTCAATGGTATTGAAACGGGTTTATTCATTCCTGGACTTGCGGTACTTGGGGTTGAGAAGAGTCCAAACTCCTCAATGGTATTGAAACGGGTTTATTCATTCCTGGACTTGCGGTACTTGGGGTTGAGAAGAGTCCAAACTCCTCAATGGTATTGAAACGGCTTTATTCATTCCTGGACTTGCGGTACTTGGGGTTGAGAAGACTTTAACTGCCAGCCAGGCACAGTTTGAACTGCGCTTTAGATGACATCAACTGTCATCTACTGAAACTTGAAAGCGGTTTAGATGACATTAATTGACAGCCAGCTCTACTAAGATATAAAGTTTAGATGATCAACAGCCAGCGCTACTAAGGTCTAAAGTTTAGATGATCAACAGCCAGCGCTACTAAGGTCTAAAGTTTAGATGATCAACAGCCAGCGCTACTAAGGTCTAAAGTTTAGATGATCAACAGCCAGCGCTACTAAGGTCTAAAGTTTAGATGATCAACAGCCAGCGCTACTAAGGTCTAAAGTTTAGATGATCAACAGCCAGCTGGTGGTGCTCGGATTGTGGTCGACGTGACATTGGCAGGCAAGGAGACAGCGACACTCGTGGCTAGGTTAGATTTGATATTGACTAATCGAGGTGCCAAGGGCAGCCAGACAGCGGCACTCGTGGCTAGGTTAGATTTGATATTGACTAATCGAGGTGCCAAGGGCAGCCAGACAGCGGCACTCGTGGCTAGGTTAGATTTGATATTGACTAATCGAGGTGCCAAGGGCAGCCAGACAGTGGTACCAAGATTAATGGTCGTGGTGATATAAAGAGTCGGGCAGTATGTATTGATGTACTCCAATATTTTACTGTTTTGGTTTGAGAATCTCAATTGAGGTTAAAAAAGAAAAAAGAAAAAAAACTATATACATTTTTTTTTAATGACTCTTCATATGACTAGTTTTTGATAGAAATTTTTGTAAGTCGACCCTTTCTGTTTGGTCACATTGTTTCGATAAACAAGTTAAGTATAGACCCCAGACCATCTATTGTATTAAATAATTATCGCCGAGTTGTTAGAATAGCTTCGGATTGAGAAAGATGATAATAGCCACGGTCTATTCAGTCATTGGGAACACACACTTCATGGAAACTTCTTGAAATGATCAAACATGCTTGATGAGAAAAGCAAGAAAAAATCTAACAAGTGTTTACAAAATAACGTTCTTCAAGAACGATCGTGGGTGATAAAGGGTACATAACTCCACGTCAAATTTGGGCAAATCTGTTGTTAATATTTAAAATCAATTAAAAATATCTAAAAACCAAAAAAAGAATTAGAGGAAAAAAGATGTTCGCAGAAAATTGTGTTTTTGATTGGTTTACAATGCGTCCTATAAAGTGTAGACGAACTTTAAAATTTTTACTTTTTTCTATCTCCTCTCTCTCTCTCTCTCTCTCTCTCTCTCTCTCTCTCTCTATCTATCTATCTATCTATCTATCTCTCTCCTCCCTCGCTTTCCCTCTCTAACTACCAAAATCAACTAAAAGATTGTTTATAAATTACTCATTTCATCTAAAGTGATTTCACTTAAGTGAGTCAACTTTGTAAGTCATAGGATCATTACAAATCTGATCATTCGCATTGTGAATCAGTGTGAGCGTAATACTTCAAAGAGAAGAGAAAGAGAGAGAGAGAGAGAGAGAGAGAGAGACAGAGGAGACAGAGAGAGAAAGAGAGAGGAGAGAGAGTGGGAGAGAGAGAGGAGACAGAGAGGGGAGACAGAGAGAGAGGAGAGAGAAAAAGAGAGAGAGAGAGAGAGAGAGAAAGAGAGAG
>JAWDGP010006959.1:240000-249015 GCA_033675545.1 Elysia crispata
CTGTCTGTCTGTCTGTCTGTCTGTCTGTCTGTCTCTCTCTCTCTGTATGTTTGTTTCTTTCTCTGCCTCTATCGCTCTCTCTCTCTCTCTCTCTCTCTCTCTCTCTCTCTCTCTCTCTCTCTCTCTCTCTCCCCTTCTTCTTCTTCTCCTCCTTCTTTCTCTGTAGATCTATCTGTTTGTCTCTGGATCTCTCTTTGTGCGTATATGTCTGTTTGGCTACATCTCTCTTCCTCTATCTCTCTTTATTCCTTCTCTATCTCTATGCCTAAATATCATATTTCTTTTCTTTCATTTATCACTTTCTGAATCTGTACCTCTTTCAATGGTCTCTTTTTGATCACCAATTATAAGCAAGAGTTACTTATTTTTATTTCTATTCCTTTCCCTACTTCTTTCTATCCCATCACCTCTCACGTGTCTTTTACTCAATCTCAGTCCGTCTAGAACTTCACCTCTCTTTGTATGTCTCATTTTCCCTATCTCAGTCCGTCTAGAACTTCACCTCTCTTTGTATGTCTCATTTTCCCGATCTCAGTCCGTCTAGAACTTCACCTCTCTTTGTATGTCTCATTGTCCCTATCTCAGTCCGTCTAGAACTTCACCTCTCTTTGTATGTCTCATTGTCCCTATCTCAGTCCGTCTGGCTTCTTGCCTCTCTTTGTATGTCTCATTGTCCATATCTCAGTCCGTCTACAACCTCACCTCTCTTTGTATGTCTCATTGTCCCTATCTCAGTCCGTCTACAACTTCACCTCTCTTTGTATGTCTCATTGTCCCTATCTCAGTCAAATGCAACTTCACTCTTTCTTTGTATGTCTCATTGTCCCTATCTCAGTCCATCTACAACTTCACCTCTCTTTGTATGTCTCTCATTGTCCTATCTCAGTCCGTCTACAACTTCACCTCTCTTTGTATGTCTCATTATCCCTATCTCAGTCCTCATTGTCCCTATGTCAGTCCGTCTACAACCTCACCTCTCTTTGTATGTCTCATTGTCCCTATCTCAGTCCTAATTGTCCCTATCTCCGTCTAATTGTCCCTATCTCAGTCCGTCTACAACTTCACCTCTCTTTGTATGTCTCATTGTCCCTATCTCAGTCAGTCTACAACTTCACCTCTTTTGTATGTCTCAATATCCCTATCTCAGTCCGTGTAGCCTCACCTCTCTTTGTATGTCTCATTGTCCCTATCTCAGTCCTCATTGTCCCTATCTCAGTCCGTCTACAACCTCTCTGCCTCTCTTTGTATATCTTCATTATCCCTATCTCAGTCCTAATTGTCCCTATCTCAGTCCGTCGACAACCTCACCTCTCTTTGTATGTCTCATTGTCCTATCTCAGTCCTCATTGTCCCTATCTCAGTCCGTCTACAACCTCACCTCTCTTTGTATGTCTCATTGTCCCTATCTCAGTCCTAATTGTCCCTATCTCAGTCCGTCTACAACCTCACCTCTCTTTGTATGTCTCATTTGTCCTATCTCAGTCCGTCTACAACTTCACCTCTCTTTGTATGTCTCATTGTCCCTATCTGAGTCTGTCTACAACTTCACCTCTCTTTGTATGTCTCATTGTCCCTATCTCAGTCCTCATTGTCCCTATCTCAGTCCGTCTACAACCTCACCTCTCTTTGTATGTCTCATTGTCCCTATCTCAGTCCTCATTGTCCCTATCTCAGTCCGTCTACAACCTCACCTCTCTTTGTATGTCTCATTGTACCTATCTCAGTCCTCACATTGTACATATCTCAGTCCGTCTACAACTTCACCTCTCTTTGTATGTCTCATTGTCCCTATCTCAGTCCTCATTGTCCCTATCTCAGTCCGTCTATAACCTCACCTCTCTTTGTATGTCTCATTGTCCCTATCTCAGTCCTAATTGTCCCTATCTCAGTCCGTCTACAACCTATCCTCTCTTTGTATGTCTCATTGTCCCTATCTCAGTCCATCTACAACCTCACCTCTCTTTGTATGTCTCATTATCCTTATCTCAGTCCTCATTGTCCCTATCTCAGTCCGTCTACAACCTCACCTCTCTTTGTATGTCTCATTGTCCCTATCTCAGTCCTAATTGTCCCTATCTCAGTCCTAATTGTCCCTATCTCAGTGCGTCTACAACCTCAGCTCTTTTTGTATGTCTCATTGTCCCTATCTCAGTCCGTCTACAACTTCACCTCTCTTTGTATGTCTCATTGTCCCTATCTCAGTCCGTCTACAACTTCACCTCTCTTTGTATGTCTCATTGTCCCTATCTCAGTCCGTCTACAACCTCACCTCTCTTTGTATGTCTCATTGTCCCTATCTCAGTCCGTCTACAACCTCACCTCTCTTTGTATGTCTCATTGTCCCTATCTCAGTCCATCTACAACCTCACCTCTCTTTGTATGTCTCATTGTCCCTATCTCAGTCCATCTACAACCTCACCTCGCTTTGTATGTCTCATTGCCCCCATCTCAGGCCTCATTGTCCCTATCTCAGTCCGTCTACAACCTCACCTCTCTTTGTATGTCTCATTATCCCTGCTCTCAGTCCTCATTGTCCCTATCTCCAGTCCCGTCTACAACCTCACCTCTCTTTGTATGTCTCATTGTCCCTATCTCAGTCCTCATTGTCCCTATCTCAGTCCATCTACAACCTCACCTCTCTTTGTATGTCTCATTGTCCCTATCTCAGTCCTCATTGTCCCTATCTCAGTCCGTCTACAACCTCACCTCTCTTTGTATGTCTCATTGTCCCTATCTCAGTCCGTCTACAACTTCACCTCTCTTTGTATGTCTCATTGTCCCTATCTCAGTCTGTCTACAACCTCACCTCTCTTTGTATGTCTCATTGTCCCTATCTCAGTCCGTCTACAACTTCACCTCTCTTTGTATGTCTCATTATCCCTATCTCAGTCCGTCTACAAACCTCACCTATCTTTGTATGTCTCATTGTCCCTATCTCAGTCCTCATTGTCCCTATCTCAGTCCGTCTGCAACCTCACCTCTCTTTGTATGTCTCATTATCCCTATCTCAGTCCTCATTGTCCCTATCTCAGTCCGTCTACAACCTCACCTCTCTTTGTATGTCTCATTGTCCCCTATCTCAGTCCTCATTGTCCCTATCTCAGTCCGTCTACAGCCTCACCTCTCTTTGTATGTCTCATTGTCTATCTCAGTCCATCTGTAACCTCTCTTTGTATGCCTCATTGTCCCTATCTCAGTCCGTCTACAACTTCACCTCTCTTTGTATGTCTCATTGTCCCCTATCTCAGTCCTCATTGTCCCTATCTCAGTCCGTCTATAACCTCACCTCCTTTGTATGTCTCATTGTCCCTATCTCAGTCCTCATTGTCCCTATCTCAGTCCGTCTACAACCTCACCTCTCTTTGTATGCTCATTGTCCCTATCTCAGTCCTCATTGTCCCTATCTCAGTCCGTCTACAACTTCAACTCTCTTTGTATGTCTCATTGTCCCTATCTCAGTCCTCATTGTCCCTATCTCAGTCCGTCTACAACCTCACCTCTCTTTGTATGTCTCATTGTCCCTATCTCAGTCTAATTGTCCCTATCTCAGTCCGTCTACAACCTCACCTCTCTTTGTATGTCTCATTGTCCCTATCTCAGTCCGTCTACTACTTCACGTCTCTTTGTATGTCTCATTTGTCCCTATTTCAGTCTGTCTACAACTTCACCTCTCTTTGTATGTCTCATTGTCCTATCTCAGTCCTCATTGTCCCCTATCTCAGTCCGTCTACAACCTCACCTCTCTTTGTATATCTCGATTGTCCCTATCTCAGTCCTCATTGTCCCTATCTCAGTCCGTCTACAACCTCACCTCTCTTTGTATGTCTCATTGTCCCTATCTCAGTCCTACTTGTCCCTATCTCAGTCCTAATTGTCCCTATCTCAGTCCGTCTACCAACCCACCTCACCTCTCTTTGTATGTCTCATTGTCCCTATCTCAGTCCGTCTACAACCTCAACTCTCTTTGTATGTCTCATTGTCCCTATCTCAGTCCGTCTAGAACTTCACACTCTCTTTGTATGTCTCATTGTCCCTATCTCAGTCTGTCTACAACTTCACCTCTCTTCGTATGTCTCAATGTCCCTATCTCAGTCCGTCTACAACCTCACCTCTCTTTGTATGTCTCATTATCCCTATATCAGTCCATCTACAACTTCACCTCTCTTTGTATGTCTCATTGTCCCTATCTCAGTCCGTCTAATACCTCACCTCTCTTTGTATGTCTCATTGTCCCTATCTGAGTCCGTCTACAACCTCACCTCTCTTTGTATGTCTCATTGTCCCTATCTCAGTCCGTCTACAACCTCACCTCTCTTTGTATGTCTCATTGTCCCTATCTCAGTCCTCATTGTCCCTATCTCAGTCCGTCTACAACCTCACCTCTCTTTGTATGTCTCATTATCCCTATATCAGTCCTCATTGTCCCTATCTCAGTCCGTCTACAACCTCAGCTCTCTTTGTATGTCTTATTGTCCCTATCTCAGTCCGTCTACAACCACCTCTCTTTGTATGTCTCATTGTCCCTATCTAGTCCGTCTAGAACTTCACCTCTCTTTGTATGTCTCATTGTCCCTATCTCAGTCCTCATTGTCCTAACTACTCAGTCCGTCTAGAACCTCACCTCTCTTTGTATGTCTCATTATCCTTATCTCAGTCCTCATTGTCCCTATCTCAGTCCGTCTACAACCTCACCTCTCTTTGTATGTCTCATTGTCCCTATCTCAGTCCTACTTGTCCCTATCTCAGTCCTAATTGTCCCTATCTCAGTCCGTCTACAACCTCACCTCTATTTGTATGCCTCATTGTCCCTATCTCAGTCCGTCTACAACTTCACCTCTCTTTGTATGTCTCATTGTCCCTATCTCAGTCCGTCTACAATTTCACCTCTCTTTGTATGTCTCATTGTCCCCATCTCAGTCCATCTACAGCTTCACCTCTCTTTGTATGCCTCATTGTCCCTATCTCAGTCCGTCTACAACTTCACCTCTCTTTGTATGTCTCATTATCCCTATCTCAGTCCGTCTACAACCTCACCTCTCTTTGTATGTCTCATTGTCCCTATCTCAGTCCTCATTGTCCCTATCTCAGTCCGTCTACAACCTCACCTCTCTTTGTATGTCTCATTATCCCTATCTCAGTCCTCATTGTCCCTATCTCAGTCCGTCTACAACCTCACCTCTCTTTGTATGTCTCATTGTCCCTATCTCAGTCCTCATTGTCCCTATCTCAGTCCGTCTACAACCTCACCTCTCTTTGTATGTCTCATTGTCCCTATCTCAGTCCTCATTGTCCCTATCTCAGTCCATCTACAACCTCACCTCTCTTTGTATGTCTCATTGTCCCTATCTCAGTCCGTCTACAACCTCACCTCTCTTTGTATGTCTCATTATCCCTATCTCAGTCCTCATTGTCCCTATCTCAGTCCGTCTACAACCTCACCTCTAACTTTGTATGTCTCATTTTCCCGATCTCAGTCCGTCTACAACTTCACCTCTCTTTGTATGTCTCATTGTCCCTATCTCAGTCCGTCTAGAACTTCACCTCTCTTTGTATGTCTCATTGTCCCTATCTCAGTCATCGTTGTCCCTATCTCAGTCCGTCTAGAACCTCACCTCTCCTTTGCTTGTCTCTCATTATCCCTATCTCAGTCCTAATTGTCCCTATCTCAGTCCGTCTACAACTCACCCTCTCTTTGTATGTCTCATTGTCCCTATCTCAGTCCGTCTACAACTTCACCACTCTTTGTATGTCTCATTGTCCCTATCTCAGTCCTCATTGTCCCTATCTCAGTCCGTCTACAACCTCACCTCTCTTTGTATGTCTCATTGTCCCTATCTCAGTCCTAGTGTCCCTATCTCAGTCTAATTTGTCTCTATCTCAGTCCGTCTACAACCTCACCTCTCTTTGTATGTCTCATTGTCCCTTTCTCAGTCCGTCTACAACTTCACCTCTCTTTGTATGTCTCATTGTCCCTATCTCAGTCCATCTACAACTTCACCTCTCTTTGTATGCCTCATTGTCCCTATCTCAGTCCGTCTACAACTTCACCTCTCTTTGTATGTCTGATTGTCCTATCTCAGTCCATCACAACTTCACCTCTCTTTGTATGTCTCATTGTCCCTATCTCAGTCCGTCTACAACTTCACCTCTCTTTGTATGTCTCATTGTCCCTAACTCAGTCCGTCTACAACTTCACCTCTCTTTGTATGTCTCATGTCCCTATCTCAGTCCATCTACAACTTCACCTCTCTTTGTATGTCTCATTGTCCCTATCTCAGTCCGTCTACAACTTCACCTCTCTTTGTATGTCTCATTATCCCTATCTCAGTCCGTCTACAACTTCACCTCTCTTTGTTTGTCTCATTATCCCTATCTCAGTCCGTCTACAACTTCACCTCTCTTTGTATGTCTCATTGTCCCTATCTCAGTCCTCATTGTCCCTATCTCAGTCCGTCTACAACTTCACCTCTCTTTGTATGTCTCATTATCCCTATCTCAGTCCTCATT
Organism: Elysia crispata; assembly: GCA_033675545.1. Taxonomy (NCBI): domain Eukaryota; kingdom Metazoa; phylum Mollusca; class Gastropoda; family Plakobranchidae; genus Elysia; species Elysia crispata. Next base: position 246,508 of record JAWDGP010006959.1, read on the forward strand.
ATCCCTATCTCAGTCCTCATTGTCCCTACCTCAGTCCTCATATCCTATCTCAGCCCTCATTGTCCCTATCTCAGTCCGTCTACAACTTCACCTCTCTTTGTATGTCTCATTATCCCTATCTCAGTCCTCATTATCCCTACTCAGTCCGTCTACAACTTCACCTCTCTTTGTATGTCTCATTATCCCTATCTCAGTCCGTCTACAACTTCTACTCTCTTTGTATGTCTCATTGTCCCTATCTCAGTCTCATTGTCCCTATCTCAGTCCGTCTACAACCTCACCTCTCTTTGTATGTCTCATTGTCCCTATCTCAGTCCTCATTGTCCCTATCTCAGTCCGTCTAGAACTTCACCTCTCTTTGTATGTCTCATTATCCCTATCTCAGTCCTCATTGTCCCTATCTCAGTCCATCTACAACCTCACCTCTCTTTGTATGTCTCATTGTCCCTATCTCAGTCCGTCTGCTTCACCTCTCTTTGTATGTCTCATTTTCCCGATCTCAGTCCGTCTAGAACTTCACCTCTCTTTGTATGTCTCATTTTCCCTATCTCAGTCCGTCTAGAACTTCACCTCTCTTTGTATGTCTCATTTTCCCGATCTCAGTCCGTCTAGAACTTCACCTCTCTTTGTATGTCTCATTTTCCCTATCTCAGTCCGTCTAGAACTTCACCTCTCTTTGTATGTCTCATTTTCCCTATCTCAGTCCGTCTAGAACTTCACCTCTCTTTGTATGTCTCATTTTCCCGATCTCATTCCGTCTACAACTTCACCTCTCTTTGTATGTCTCTTTGTCCTATCTCAGTCCGTCTACAACCTCACCTCTCTTTGTATGTCTCATTATCCCTATCTCAGTCCATCTACAACCTCACCTCTCTTTGTATGTCTCATTGTCCCTATCTCAGTCCGTCTAGAACCTCACCTCTCTTTGTATGTCTCATTATCCCTATCTCATTCCTCTTTGTCCCTATCTCAGTCCGTCTACAGCCTCACCTCTCTTTGTATGTCTCATTGTCCCTATCTCAGTCCTCATTGTCCCTATCTCAGTCCGTCTACAACCTCACCTCTCTTTGTATGTCTCATTATCCCTATCTCAGTCCTCATTGTCCTATCTCCAGGCCGTCTACAACCTCACCTCTCTTTGTATGTCTCATTGTCCCTATCTCAGTCCTCATTGTCCCTATCTCAGTCCGTCTAGGGCTTCCTCTCTTTGTATGTCTCATTATCCCTATCTCAGTCCTCATTGTCCCTATCTCAGTCAATACACAGCCTCACCTCTCTTTGTATGTCTCATTATCCCTATCTCAGTCCGTCTACAACTTCACCTGTCTTTGTATGTCTCATTGTCCCTATCTCAGTCTGTCTACAACCTCCTCTCATTGTCCCTATCTCAGTCCGTCTACAACTTCACTTCTCTTTGTATGTCTCATTGTCCCTATCTCAGTCCGTCTACAACCTCACCTCTCTTTGTATGTCTCATTATCCCTATCTCAGTCCTCATTGTCCCTATCTCAGTCCATCTACAACCTCACCTCTCTTTGTATGTCTCATTGTCCCTATCTCAGTCCATCTACAACCTCACCTCTCTTTGTATGTCTCATTGTCCCTATCTCAGTCCATCTACAACCTCACCTCTCTTTGTATGTCTCATTGTCCCTATCTCAGTACGTCTACAACCTCCTGCCTCTCTTTGTATGTCTCATTTGTCCCTATCTCAGTCCATCTACAACCTCACCTCTCTTTGTATGTCTCATTGTCCCTATCTGAGTCCTCATTATCCCTATCTCAGTCCGTCTACAACCTCACCTCTCTTTGTATGTCTCATTGTCCCTATCTCAGTCCTCATTGTCCCTATCTCAGTCCATCTACAAACCTCCTCTCTTCCAGCATGTCTCATTGTCCTATCTCAGTCCGTCTACAGCCTCCTCTCTTTGTATGTCTCATTGTCCCAATCTCAGTCCGTCTACAACTTCACCTCTCTTTGTATGTCTCATTTTCCCTATCTCAGTCCGTCTACAACTTCACCTCTCTTTGTATGTCTCATTTTCCCTATCTCAGTCCGTCTACAACTTCACCTCTCTTTGTATGTCTCATTGTCCTATCTTAGTCCTCATTGTCCTATCTCAGTCCGTCTACAACTTCACCTTTCTTTGTATGTCTCATTGTCCCTAACTCAGTCCTCATTGTCCCTATCTCAGTCTGTCTACAACTTCACCTCTCTTTGTATACTCATTGTCCCTATCTCAGTCCGTCTACAGCTTCTCTCTTTTATGTCTCATTGTCCTATCTCAGTCCATCTACAACCTCACCTCTCTTTGTATGTCTCATTGTCCCTATCTCAGTCCGTCTACAACCTCACCTCTCTTTGTATGTCTCATTGTCCCTATCTCAGTCCTCATTGTCCCTCTCAGTCCATCTACAACCTCACCTCTCTTTGTATGTCTCATTGTCCCTATCTCAGTCCTCATTGTCCCTATCTCAGTCCGTCTACAACCAGCAATACGTAACTGA
>JAWDGP010006960.1:0-14119 GCA_033675545.1 Elysia crispata
TAACCTCGTCAAGTTTTTCCCGGTCAAGATAATAATTATGAGGATTACATGGATTTAGATCACTTGCTTGCTTCGTGTATGATTTAAAATAAAAATGTGTAAATAGGAGACATGGGAGAAAAATGGCTTGCAAAAATGGAACTTTCTTGCACACACCAGCTTTCTTACAGAGAGAAGAGCCTACCCTTAGGATTTTCAAAATTCTTAAAGGATGGACGAGGTAACGTATTTTCATGCTTTAAGTATCGCGAGTCCACTGACTCAAAGCCAATCAGCTAAGATGAGAGAGACAAGAAGTCCATTAAGTAAAAAGTGATGAAAACAATACCGTGATTACAAAATGGGTGACGCGTCTGTGTGTATGTGTGTGCGAGTGTGCGCACACATCTGTATGTGTTTGTGTGTGTGGGTGGGTGGGTGCAAAAAATCGCTGTATGTAATTTATGTGAAAGATAGCATGTTACTCTTTTCAAACTTGTAAAAAACATGAAAACCAAGTTTGATCACGATAGTGTAAAAAAAGAGATTGTAGAAGTATTCGCACCGAAAAAGAATTTGATATGACTTATCGATACGTGTTGGAGTGGTTGTGGAGTGGATAACAATAAGCATTATATCATCGAATGAAATACACGCTATCGTTTAATTTTAGGGGGGAGGGGAGGGGAGGAGATGTAAAACAATAATCGTTTCAATTTAATATTTGTTACATTTGATTTCCAATTTACTAATTTATCTAGTTAGATGGGCGGCAGCTTCTAAGAAAATCTGTAAAGAGGGCAGAGTGCTTACCTAAATTTCAACCAGTGCTAGATTTACTGGACAAATCCCGGAAAACGTGCGATCGGCATCAAATGAACTGGGAATATTCTCGAAGATCATTTAAACCTCCGTAACAAAATAATGTTCCCACGAGTAGCCGTTCTGGCGAGTGATTCCATCGGTCTAACTGGGGTGTGTGAACGCAGAACTGCGAGGTTTTAACTCTTGAAACATTGCACACAGCTAAAGTTAACGGATCAATTAAACCTCCGTAACAGAATAATGTCTCCACGAGTAGCCGTTCTGACGAGTGATTCCCTCGGTCTAACTGGGTTGTGTGAACGCAGAACTGCGAGATTTTAACTCTTGAAACATTGCACACAGCTAAAGTTAACGGATCAATTAAACCTCCGTAACAGAATAATGTCTCCACGAGTAGCCGTTCTGACGAGTGATTCCCTCGGTCTAACTGGGGTGTGTGAACGCAGAACTGCGATATTTTAACTCTTGAAACATTGCACACAACTAAAGTTAACGGATCAATTAAGACGCAAGGGTAACCGAAGTTTACAAGAAATGTCAATTAGTAAAAAACAGTCACCATATTTAAGTAAACAACAGTACGTAACGACCCATTATGATCTGTTATATAGATAAACATACATATATCTATACATTAATCTATGTTTAATTTTTGTTACTTTTCTCATGTTTTTTATTTCCTCTCTGATAAAGCCAAAATAAAATGCGAAACGTTCTTTTTTAATGTTGAATGCAATTGTTTTTACAATCCTGATTTTGTGTGTGTGTGTGTTTTTTTTTTTTTTTTTTAACAATCCTTAGTGGGACAATAGCTTCATGTCAAAATACTTCTAGTAAAATTGGTCTCACAGAGGTAGAATCCCACTTTCCGGAAGACCAGCTTCCCACCTTTCCTTCTGAGGAGAGAAGCCAGTCGCTTTCTCTATGCGATCTGACGTCCGGGCTAGTCGAACTGCCCTTTGCGCGTCTGGTAATGCCCTGGTGCATTACTCGTTTGTCCTCTTATTGAAAACCCTTGCAGTTGGCGTCAACGCGCAGGGTGTCCTCAGTACTGGGCGGCAAGAACCCGAGGCCATTGTCGGAGATAGTTGCTCGTCTTGTGCGGGCAAATCTCCTGGCCAAGGGTTGGCTCTCGTCGGTTTCGCACGGGTCGGACTGCCCTTGCGCATCTTCGCTTCATCGTTATTTTGTCCTTCGAAGAAAAAACCCTCAGTAACAGCGTCGCTTATACGAGCACGGATCGCTCTGCGCAGAGGACCTGGCATCGGTCCTGGCACCCCCAGCTGGGACTTCGGCAGTCCTCTAGAGCTGGGAAATCAAACAGTGCGTGGTCGACGTCTTCGACTCGGTTTTCGCACAGACGGCAAGACGCGGATTGACTCCAACCTCTTCTTGACATGCTGGCTAAGAGCAGTACGTCGTTTACGCGCATGCGAAATTCTTGTACGGCGTAACCTCGCGGGAGATGAGCGCATTAATCATCAGCTCGTCGAGCCTCATCAAGCTTAGTCAGACTTGAGTCATCATTCCTTTCGATGATGACACTTGAAGTTCTGTAGGTGTCGCGCCAATCAAGACGTTGAAAAAAGGTGTATTCTAAACCACTAAACCATTTTATGTCTGCGCTACCATTATGTTTAGAGTACGAGTGGCGATGTTGACAATTGAAGTTCTCTAGGTATCGCGCAAATCAAGAAGTTTAGCAGAGGTCTAGCCTAGAGCACTCAACCCTGTTGTGTCTAGCCTATCGTCAGGTTCAATGTACGAGTGACGATGTTGACAATTGAAGTTCTCTAGGTATCGCGGCAATCAATAAGTTTAGCAGAGGTCTAGCTAAGAGCACTCAACCCTCTTCTGTCTAGCCCACTGTCAGTTTCAATGTACGAGTGACGATGTTGACAATTGATGTTTTGTAGGTAGTAAGCCAATCTAAAAATTTAGCAGAGGTCTAGCCTAGAGCACTCATCCTTGGTTTGTCTGGCCCACTGTCAGGCTCAATGTACGAGTGACGATGTTGACAATTGAAGTTCTCTAGGTATTGCGCAAAACAAGAAATTTAGCAGAGGTCTAGCCTAGAGCACTCAACCCTTTTGTGTCTGGCTTACCATCAGGTTCAAGTTACGAGTGACGATGTTGACAATTGAAGTGTTCTAGGTATCGCTCAAAACAAGAAAGTTGGCAGAGGTCTAGCCAAGAGCACTTAACTCTCTTGTGTCTGGCCCACAATCAGGTTCAATTTACAAATGACGGTGTTGACAATTGAAGTTCTCTAGATATCGCGCCAATCAAGAAATATAGCAGAGGTCTAGCCCAGGGCACTCAACCCTCTTGTTTCTGGCCCACCATCAGATTCAATGTACGAGTCACGATGTTGACAATTGAAGTTCTGTAGGTGTCGCGCCAATCAAGACGTTGAAAAAAGATGTATTCTAAAGCACTAAACCATTTTATGTCTGCGCTACCATTATGTTTAGAGTACGAGTGGCGATGTTGGCAATTGAAGTTCTCTAGGTATCGCGACAATCAAGAAGTTTAGCAGAGGTCTAGCCTAGAGCATTCAACCCTAATGTGTCTAGCCCATTGAAAGATTCAATGTACGAGTGACGATGTTGACTATTGAAGTTCTCTAGGTATCACGCCAATCAAGAAATTTAGCAGAGGTCTAGCCTAAAGCACTCAACCCTGTTGTGCCTGACTAAACATTAGGTTTAATGTTTAAGTGGCGATGTTGACAATTGAAGTTCTTAAGGTATCGCGCCAATCAAGAAGTTTAGCAGAGGTCTAGCCTAGAGCTATTAACTCTGTTGTGTCTGGCATATAGTTATGTTCAGTGTACGAATTGCAATGACAACAATTAAAGTTCTCTAGGTATCGCGCCAATCTAGAGGATTAGCAGAGGTCTAGCCTAAAGCATTTAACCCTGTTGTGTCTGACTAAACATTAGGTTTAATGTTTAAGTGGCGATGTTGACAATTGAAGTTCTCTAAGTATCGCGCCAATCAAGAAGTTTAGCAGGGATCTATTCTAGAGCACTCAACCCTCTTGTGTCTGGCCCACCATCAGGTTCAATGTACGAGTGACAATGTTTACAATTGAAGTTCTCTAGGTATCGCGCCAATCAAGAAGTTTAGCAGGGATCTATTCTAGAGCACTCAACCCTCTTGTGTCTGGCCCACCATCAGGTTCAATGTACGAGTGACAATGTTTACAATTGAAGTTCTCTAAGTATCGCGCCAATCAAGAAGTTTAGCAGGGATCTATTCTAGAGCACTCAACCCTCTTGTGTCTGGCCCACCATCAGGTTCAATGTACGAGTGACAATGTTGAAAATTGAAGTTCTGTAGGTATCACGCCAATCAAGAAATTTAGCAGGGGTCTAGCCTAGAGCACACAACCCTGTTGTGTCTGGCCCACCATCAGTTTCAGTTTACGAGTGGCGATGTTGACAATTGAAGTTCTTTAGGCATCCCGCCAATCAAGAAGTTTAGCAGGAGTCTAGCCTAGAGCACTCAACTCTCTTGTGTATGGCCCACCGTCAGGTTCAATGTACGAGTGACGATGTTGACAATTGAAGTTCTCTAGATATCGCGCCAATCAAGAAGTTTAGCAGAGGTCTAGCCTAGAGCATTAAACCCTCCTGTGTGTGGCCCACTATTATGATCAATGTACGAGTGACGATGTTTACAATTGAAGTTCTCTAGGTATTGCGTCAATCAAGAAGTTTAGCAGAGGTCTAGCCTAGAGAACATAACCCTCTTGTGTCTGGCCCACCGTCAGGTTAAATGCACTAGTGACGATTCAGACAATTTAAGTTCTCTTGGTATCGCGCCAATCAAGAAGTTTAGCAGAAGTTTAGCCTAGAGCCTTAAACACTTTTGTGTCTGGCCCACCGTCAGGTTCTAAGAACGACTGACGTTGTTGACAATTAAAGTTCTCTAAGGATTGCGCCAATCAAGAAGTTTAGCAGAGGTCTACCTTAGAGCACTCAACCCTCTTGTGTCTGGCCCACCGTCAGGTTCAATGAAAGAGTTACGATGTTAACAATTGAAGTTCTCTAGGTATCGCACCAATCGAGAAGTTTAGCAGAGGTGTAGCCTAGAGCACTCAACCCTCTTGTGTATGGCCCACCGTCAGGTTCAATGTACGAGTGACGATGTTTACAATTGAAGTTCTCTAGGTATTGCGTTAATCAAGAAGTTTAGCAGAGGTCTAGCCTAGAGAACATAACCCTCTTGTGTCTGGCCCACCGTCAGGTTAAATGCACTAGTGACGATTCAGGCAATTTAAGTTCTCTTGGTATCGCGCCAATCAAGAAGTTTAGCAGAGGTCTAGCGTAGAGCACTCAACCGTCTTGTGTCTGGCCCATCGTCAGGATCAATGCAGAAATGACGATGTTGACAATTGAAGTTCTGGACGTATCATGCCAATCTATAAGTTTAATAGAAGTTTATTCTAGAGCACTGAACCCTTTTGTGTCCGGCCCACCGTCAGGCTCAAAGTAGAAGTAATGATGCGCACACTTGAAGTTCTCTAGGTATCGCGCCAATCAAGAAGTTTAGCAAAGGTCTAGCCTAGAGCACTCAACCCTCTTTTTTTCTGGCCCACCGTCAGGCTCAAAGTAGAAGTGACGGTGTTGACAATTGAAGTTCTCTAAAGTGTGGACGTGTTTGTTGCTTCTATTCAAAGTGAAACAGCGACGCAGTAGCTGCCTATGTGAAATTCTATCTTTTGTTGAGTTATCAGATGTTCTATAGAACTGAAAATTAACTGACGGTAAATAGTGCTGTTTTTTATTTCTGGTCGTAAATAAACTACTGACATATTTTCTGCCCATCTGTGAGACAATTTTTTTCATTCATTCTGTATGTTTCTTTTTTTTTCGTACAGATTAAGGAGATGATGGCCAACGCCCAGAAGCTGATCCAAGAACGTAAAGCCCAGCTGGGCGCCACGATCAGTGGAGGTGGAGTCGCGATCCAAGGTGGATTACTCCTCACTCCCAACATCCCTCCCAGTATTGCTATGCCTGTAAGTGGATGTCCTTTTCCTCCAAGTTTTTTTTTAATTATCACTGGGTTATTAAACTACGTTAATCCGAAGAAAGTTTGAATAAATGAAAAAAAAAACAAAGCAAGAGAATCTGAAGACAGCTTCATAAAAACCAAAAACTTAGAATGTTTGAATGAAAGAGAGAACTTCGAGTTTTCTTCCTGATTAATTTCGTATTGTTTTGTATTTTTCTGTCACGGGTAGTTGAAAGCCTCCGATTGGGAAAAAAAAATAATTCATGCAAAAATTTATCATTGTCATCCAGTGTAAATGATGTCTGCATCTCCTAGAATTTTTTTATATGATATGAATAGTCTCTAGTAATGGCTTGCAAAACAGCAATATCCTCAATGTTTGCTGATGGAATCAAGAGCTTGAGTTTTCATTTCAAAAAAGATTCAGAATCTACAATTCGTAGTTAGATAACTTACAAGTCTAGGTCACAATTCACATTTTAGGTAACAAAGAAATAAATATCAAAGCAGTCACACAGCGATAGTGTTAGATCTTGGAAACCATATGAAGTGATCGATAAGAGTTATAATAAAGTCAACCATTAACAGATCTAACAAGGAAACGATATGAAGTGATCGATAAGACATAATAAAGTCAAACATTAACAGATCTAACAAGGGACCAATATGAAGTGATCAATAAGACTTATAATAAAGTCAACCATTAACAGATCTAACAAGGAAGTGATATGAAGTGATCGATAAGACATAATAAAGTCAAACATTAACAGATCAAACAAGGGACCAATATGAAGTGATCAATAAGACATAATAAAGTCAAACATTAACAGATTTAACAAGGGACCAATATAAAGTGATCAATGAGAGTTATAATAAAGTCAACCATTAACAGATCTAACAGGGAAACGATATGAAGTGATCGATTAGAGTTATAATAAAGACAACCATTAACAGATCTAACGGGGGACTTATATGAAGTGATCAATAAGATTTATCATAAAGTCAGCCATTGGACTGGATTTAAGCTGCTAGTTAGACGGTACCCTCGGCCTTGCCAAACAAGTTCAACGAGAAGCCATGCTGACTATCCAGCAAGTGGTCACCTCCCTTGTTGACCTGCAGATACCGTCGATATTTTTAGTTTAATGTTTCGGTTGGCTTGTTTTGTTTCTTCTTTCTTTTCTTTTTGGTATCCTTTTTTTTTTTGGTTAGTTTGAAGGGGGAGGGAGGTACTAAAAAAAATACCTAACCAGTACTGATAAGCAAGAACTCTAAAGAGCCAGTGTTTTAGGTAGTGCTCATTAGTGATTAGAATAGGTTTTTGAGTGAATGTGACAGGAAAATAATTGTGGGATTCGAACCATCAACTTAGAGTGGCTTCGGTATCCATTGCCTTGTCTCCCATAGTGAGCATTGTAGGGTAAATTGATAACTTGAACCTAGTGCTTGAAGCGGAGGTGTTAGTCGGGTCAATTGATAACTTGAACCTAGTGGCCAAGCCGAGGTTTGTGTAGGGTAAATTGATAAATTGAACCTGGTGCTTGAAGCCGAGGTGTTTGACAGGTTAATTGATAACTTGAACCTAGTGGCTGAGGCAGAGATGTTTTTCGGTAAATTGATAACTTGAACCTAGTGGTCGAAGCCGAGATGTTAGTCGGGTAAATTGATAACTTGAACCTAGTGGCTGCAGGTTAAGTGTTAGTCATTTGTGCACTAGATTGCTCCATCATATGAACATTAGATTGCTCCGTCATATAAACTCAAGAATGCTTCATCATATGTACAGTACAATGCTTCGTCATATGTACACTAGAATGCTCCGTCATATGAATGCTAGAATGCTCTGTCATATAAACATAGAATGATGCGTCATGTGTACACTAGAATGCTTGGTCATATGTACACCAGAATGCTTCATCAAATGTATACTAGAATTCTTCCTCATATGTACACTAGAATGCTTCGTCATATGTACACTAGAATGCTTCATTATATGTACACTAAAATGCTCCGTCATATGTACACTAGAAAGCTTTATCATATGTACACTAGAATGCTTCATCATATGAACACTAGAATGCTTCATCATATGTACATTAGAATGCTTGGTCATATGTAAACTAGAATGCTGAATAAGGACCCCAATGATCTAACCTGGGGTAATAATTTTTTTATATATATATATATATATATATATATATATATATCTACTGAATATTTTGTACAATTGTCATCTTTAAAGTTGAATTTCTGATTTTTTAAACTGTATTTGATAGTCCCTAGCAGTTTAGTCTGGGAGGGCTTTATAGCATACAGTCTCTCTCTCTCTCTCTCTCTCTCTCTCTCTCTCTCTCTCTCTCTCTCTCTCTCTCTCTCTCTCTGTGTATATATATTCTAATCGCTCCTGGACTTCTTAAAACTTTCATCTTCTTATTTTTTAGAAGGAGAACTTAGTAAATAATTAGTGTGTTGTTTGTTTTTTTTTGTTTTGTTTTTGTTTTTGTTTAGTTTGTGGCAGCATATTTTTCCTGCTTCGATTGGGGCAATATTGCCTAGCTGCCCCGCATTTATTATTTTTATTATTGTTAATATTATTATTATTATTATTATTATTATTATTATTATTATTATTATTATTATTATTATTATTATTATTATTATTATTATTATTATTATTATTATTATTATTATTATTATTATTATTATTATTATTATTATTATTATTATTATTATTATTATTATTATTATTATTATTATTATTATTATTATTATTATTATTATTATTATTATTATTATTATTATTATTACTATAATTATGATTTTTATTTTTATTATTATTTTTTTAAATTCAGAGAATTGTCTTATAAAGCCTCATTGTTGTCTTCCTCTATTTTTTTTCCTACCAGGCTCAACGGATTTCAGCGGCAGAAGAGAAGCTTCGAGTTTCACGAGAGTGGAAAGTTTGAGCAGCAGGCCATACGGCTGAGAGCCAAGGTTCGTTTTGACCCCTTCATGTCATATATGACATGCATCTTGCATCATACTTTCTGTATAAATCATATGACAAGATGGCATATAGGAAGCATCATGTGCGATATGCTCTGGAGCTAGAATTTTACTATTAGACTTATGAAGTAAAGCAAAATTATCAATTATGATTATATTCGACGTTTTCAGCAGCTTTGTTTGAAATTTAGGCATAGATATAGCACTTCCTTCTAATTCTAGATCTAGAGCGGTATTGCGAGCTCTGACACAGAACTATTCAATTACTGCATCAAACAGAGGTTCAGCCAATTTTGATTGTTTTGTTAATTTGATTGCAGTTGGTCTGAAAGGATGAAACCACAGATTTTGTTCAAATCGATATCTGAATGAAGTTCTATTTGCTGTCATGGTGCCGGTATTACAAGCTCTCTATTTTTCTTTTTTTTTTCCTCCCTAGATCAATTATCTTTTCCATTCTTTCCTTTATCGCTAATATGTTTTCTCTCGCTCGCCTTTCTGTCATTCTCTAGTCCCTTTTTCTATCCCTTCCCTTCTCATTCTCTCTGTCTTTCTCTCCCTCTCTGTCTCTCCCCCTCTTTTTCTCTCTGCCTCTCTCTCACTCTTTCTCTCTCTGCCTCTCTCTCTATCTCCCCCTCATTTTTTCCTCCACAGAACACCTTCTCCGGCCTCCAATTAATCCTTAATTTATTTCTTCTATAGTTGTTTAATTTTTAGTGTGCGCAAGCTAGCTGTATGTGAAGCCACGCCACTAAATGAGGCATTTTGAAGTAGACTGCTTGGGAAAATCTTTTTTCCCCAAAAAGGCTTGAAATCCTTGCTATTTTTAGTGTTTTTACTTGTCAAGTAATATAAAAAAATGCAATTATTTAAATCAGAATAAATAGTTCAAATTTCAGGCTGTTTAGGAAAAACCTGCATTCGTCCAAAAGTTTCTCTAACTTAAAAAATCTCTCTTAGTGGCATTGTTACACATATTTTTAAGCCTTCTTTTGTCAGTAAAATTGAAAGTATGTTTATTTATGTAAACAGAAAACTAAATGTAATATGTCTTTCATATTTTATGTATCTTTTTGATCTTTTAACTTTGAAACGTTTTAAAATAATAATATCAATATTATACACTCTATTTATTTATTAATTCATATAATCTTTACAAGGTAAATATTTTTAGATAGGTTAACTTACTCTATTTAATATATTAGCTGTATACCGATACAAGAATACATCTAGATTTTGTATATACACACAAATAATTATATACTTTGCTGTTTTGATGTGACATAGTTCAAATTTGACCCTCTATGTCCACAAATGGTAAACAGTACTGGTGGACTGACATATATATATATATATATATATATATATATATATAGATAGATATATAGATATATAGATATATACATTTATACATGTATTTTTTAATTTTTAAAAAAAAATTTGATATATGTGTAGGACTTGATTTTTTATTGTATTTATTTATGTGTTTTTATGTTAATGCGTATGTCAATTTTGAGTTTCCTCAAGAGGGATTAATAAAGTGAATCTTATTGTGAGTGAAGTTTACGAGCAATGAAAGACTGGAAGGCTTAGAGGGAAGGCAAGAGTGTGTGAATGAAGGCAAGCCTAGCCTTAGAACTATAAAAGCTAGCGAACACGAGGGTTCGTCCTCTTTTGCATTACATTTTGGTGAAAGAAGAATCGCAGGAGATTTGTCGTCGTTATAACTAAGTCGGGAGAGGTGAGAAATTTTGTGATCAGGATCAAGATGTAGATTTAAATTAATAATTATGTAAATAGTAAGATAATAATAAAGGTTTTAGAGATCTAAAGAAATAATTAAATAATTTCCTTTCAGAAATTTTATTTAATGATAAATTTTTTTAATGAACATGAAATCTAGTAAATCGCGATATTGTTGACTATTATTGAAGTAAATTAACGATTGAATCGCTGATACTAACTTAAAAACTGTTTTCCTATTCTGTTGCAGAAAAAATTTACTACCCTCAAAAACCGAAAAGAAAAAAAAAACCATTTAATTAAAAGAAAATCTCCTAATTTCATTTTTATGAAAATATTGCAGTGGTTGGCATAGAAAAGAGGCGGTTTGTTGCGCCAGTTTCGCTTCCTCAGTGAGGAAAAAAATGGAAACATTGTAGCCTAAATGTCTGGATTTCGATTGAGATGAAAATACCAATCACAATAAATGTGATATAAAGTAAAATAGTTTTAAGCTTATACTGAAAAGAAATTGGATAAGAATCGGCCACTTCAACTGCTTTGTGAAAAAAAAAACTTATATTCTGTGATTAAGACAATAAAAAAAATCAATAAAGTGAATTTAAGACAATTTTGTAAAACAAAATAAAACAATTTATAAAAAGAATATTAAAACAGAAGAACAGACAAGAACTGGTGTGTGTATGGAAGATAGGATACTCAAGAACAGACAAGAACTGGTGTGTGTGCGGAAGAAGACATGGAATGTGGAAAGTAATAATATATTTATTAAGTTAGAGTAATTTCTGAAACTTATTGTTTTGTTTTGTATTATGTAGGAGGGGGGAATTCATTAGAATAAAATATTAGAAATCTAAAATATTGTTGTTGTTTTTTTTTCCCATTTAACTATATATATATATATATATATATATATATATATATATATATATATATATATATATATATATATATATATAATTATTTATAATTAATTAAGTTTTAAATCCTAATCCATAATAAATTTTTAATTATAGCTTAAAAAAAATATATATATATATATATATATATATATATATATATATATATATATGTTTTTGAAGCTATAATTAAAAATTTATTATGGATTAGGATTTAAAACTTAATTAATTATAAATAATTATTTTTGGAAACCTTTCAAATAGAAAGAAAACTTTTGTTTACAAAGAGAAAATTGCCTAGTCTGATTGCCAGAATGTTTGACCCCCTTGAACTTGCCACACCTTTCACCATTACTCTCAAAACTATATTCCAGGACATATGGAAGAGAGGCCTCGATTGGGATGACATTCTACCGGCTGAATATCAAGATCGGATGAAGAAATGGATTGATGGGATGACAGAGATGAGAAGTTGGAAAATTCCGCGTCGCATATCAGCAATACCATGGAACGGCATTGAAGAGAAAGAGCTCAGTGTCTTCACCGATGCTTCTGGAAAGGTCTCTGGATGGTACGTCTACTTGAAAACCACAACAGACAAGAGCTCAGTGTCTTCGCCGATGCTTCTGGAAAGGCTTATGAATGGTACGTCTACTTGAAAACCACAACAGACAAGAGCTCAGTGTCTTCACCGATGCTTCTAGAAAGGCCTATGGATGGTGCGTCTACTTGAAAACCACAACAGACAAGAGCTCAGTGTCTTCACCGATGCTTCTGAAAAGGCCAATGGATGGTACGTCTACTTGAAAACCACAACAGACAAGAGCTCAGTGTCTTCACCGATGCTTCTGAAAAGACCTATGGATGGTACGTCTACTTGAAAACCACAAAAGACAAGAGCTCAGTGTCTTCACCGATGCTTCTGAAAAGGCCTATGGATGGTGCGTCTACTTGAAAACCACAACAGACAAGAGCTCAGTGTCTTCACCGATGCTTCTGAAAAGGCCAATGGATGGTACGTCTACTTGAAAACCACAAAAGGCAAGAGCTCAGTGTCTTCACCGATGCTTCTGAAAAGGCCTATGGATGGTGCGTCTACTTGAAAACCACAACAGACAAGAGCTCAGTGTCTTCACCGATGCTTCTGAAAAGGCCTATGGATGGTGCGTCTACTTGAAAACCACAACAGACAAGAGCTCAGTGTCTTCGGCGATGCTTCTGAAAAGGCCTATTGATGGTACGTCTACTTGAAAACCACAACAGACAAGAGCTCAGTGTCTTCGCCGATGCTTCTGAAAAGACCTATGGATGGTGCGTCTTCTTGAAAACCACAACAGACAAGAGCTCAGTGAATTCGCCGATGCTTCTGAAAAGGCCTATGGATGGTGCGTCTACTTGAAAACCACAACAGACAAGAGCTCAGTGTCTTCACCGATGCTTCTGAAAAGGCCTATGGATGGTGCGTCTACTTGAAAACCACAACAGACAAGAGCTCAGTGTCTTCACCGATGCTTCTGGAAAAGCCTATGGATGGTGCGTCTACTTGAAAACCACAACAGACAAGAGCTCAGTGTCTTCACCGATGCTTCTGAAAAGGCCTATGGATGGTACTTCTACTTGAAAACCACAACAGACAAGAGCTCAGTGTCTTCGCCGAGGCTTCTGAAAAGGCCTATGGATGGTACTTCTACTTGAAAACCACAACAGACAAGAGCTCAGTGTCTTCGCCGATGCTTCTGAAAAGGCCTATGGATGGTGCGTCTACTTGAAAACCACAACAGACAAGAGCTCAGTGTCTTCACCGATGCTTCTGAAAAGGCCTATGGATGGTGCGTCTACTTGAAAACCACAACAGACAAGAGCTCAGTGTCTTCACCGATGCTTCTGAAAAGGCCTATGGATGGTGCGTCTTCTTGAAAACCACAACAGACAAGAGCTTAGTGTCTTCGCCGATACTTCTGAAAAGGCCTATGGATGGTACGTATACTTGAAAACCACAACAGACAAGAGCTCAGTGTCTTCACCGATGCTTCTGAAAAGACCTATGGATGGTACGTCTACTTGAAAACCACAAAAGACAAGAGCTCAGTGTCTTCACCGATGCTTCTGAAAAGGCCTATGGATGGTGCGTCTACTTGAAAACCACAACAGACAAGAGCTCAGTGTCTTCGGCGATGCTTCTGAAAAGGCCTATTGATGGTACGTCTACTTGAAAACCACAACAGAGAAGAGCTCAGTGTCTTCGCCGATGCTTCTGAAAAGGCCTATGGATGGTGCGTCTTCTTGAAAACCACAACAGACAAGAGCTCAGTGAATTCGCCGATGCTTCTGAAAAGGCCTATGGATGGTGCGTCTACTTGAAAACCACAACAGACAAGAGCTCAGTGTCTTCACCGATGCTTCTGAAAAGGCCTATGGATGGTGCGTCTACTTGAAAATCACAACAGACAAGAACTCAGTGTCTTCGACGATGCTTCTGAAAAGGCCTATTGATGGTACGTCTACTTGAAAACCACAACAGACAAGAGCTCAGTGTCTTCGCCGATGCTTCTAAAAAGACCTATGGATGGTGCGTCTTCTTAAAAAACCACAACAGACAAGAGCTCAGTGAATTCGCCGATGCTTCTGAAAAGGCCTATGGAT